>CM055065.1:2482614-2667614 GCA_029204045.2 Tillandsia leiboldiana
CTTAGTAGTACCAATTACTTGGTGCTGCTATCAATAGTATTCCAGCCAAACTCTCTCTCTCTCTCTCTCTCTCTCTCTCTCTCTCTCTCTCTCTCTCTCTCTCTATATATATATATATATATATATATATATATATATATATATATATATATATATATATATATATATATATATATATATATATATATATATATCTTCCGTCATTTTGAAAGCATGGAGGTCTCCGTACTTATAAATTTTTTCGATAATAAAACATCTGATTCGACGATTAGCTCTATTAGCTATGATTTACATTATTAAAGCTATTTATAAACCAAATTTTATAATTTTTCGATATTATTTACTAGGTGATCAAAAGCGTCTCAAAAATAATTATTTTAATTGTCCATATGGCATGTTTGTTAGTTCAATAGTGTAAAATAATTCAAATTAAAAAAAAAAAATTATAGAAAATTCTACTTACAATCAAAAGTAAGATTAATATTTTCAATTTGGTATTTAGGTCTTTTATCACTATTTTGTATAAAATTTTTATTTTCAGCTGTTCATTTTGAGACTACTTGTTTATTAGGCAAATAAAATTAAAAAATTATAAAATTTGATTTTTAGATAGTTCTAACACTGTAAATAATATTTTTAATTTAATTGATCGTCAAATTGAATGTTCCATTATTGAAAATAACTTACAAGTACGAAGACCTTCGTGCTTTCGAAAACATAGGAGCCTCTCTCTCCCTCTCTTCGGCTATGGCACTTGGTGCTTACAAGTTTTTCACCGTTAGATATATCTCTTTGATCAACTATATTTCTTAGATCATACTTTTTCACTAAGTATCACTATTATTCTAAGCTTATAAATCTCTATTCAAATGCTGAAAATCTAGAAGTATCAATATAACTTAATACTTTTAAAAGTATAGATGACTATATATATATATATATTTGTCATTTATTCTTCGGTTTCCTTATTGACTTGGATGGCTAGGGTTTGACGACACTATGAAATTCATTGGTTAATTACTGATCTTCAATGGTAAGACAATGTAATTTAAAATATCACATTTTACCCATCATTGTAGCTAGTCATTAGAATTGTCGAATCCCCTAATGCGACTAACATATGGTAAACTTTATTAATACCATAAAATAATGAATAAACTATATATTGGCATGCAAATGAGTGTGGAACAAATTAAGCTCAACAGAAGTAATTTCTAACTTGTTAATTAGTAGCTTGCCACAATAATATTATCGACCTTAATGACTATATATATATATATATATACTTATAACCTTTTAGCTAGGTACCATGTGGAGTAGAACAAAAGAAATAAAAAACAATTGATTAATTATTTATTTGACGAAAGATCATCAATTATTAAATACTTGATAAATAAGTGTAGTTAGCAAGACTTATTAGAATTGAAAAAAAAAAAAAAAAAAAAAAAAAAAAACAAGAGAGGATCTCAAAGAGGCCATGTTAATAAGACATAAAGAGAGAAATGATAGAGGGGCCAAAAAAATTTAGTTGAGCATACATAACTCACATTAATTGATCAAAAATTTGTCACGATTGGTTGGTTTTAGAGATTAAGTAGAAACGAAATAGCGATCATACAAACGGTGTTTAATTAAAAAAGCAAGGGGTCATGGTGTGCTCAACACATTCTTGATTTGTATAACAATTTATGTAATATAGTAAGTTATATAAGTAATTGATCCTTGTCTCGATAATAGCTTCTTTAATATGAAAATTAGCATTTAAAACATTTGATAAATAAAAACTCTAAAGTTTTTGCAGTGGACAAAAGCTGAGGTGAGTTTCTCAGCTCAAAAGACAAAAGAACTCTAGCAAATGTGAAATATAATAGAATAAGTTTGTATTTTTTCTTGGTATATAAAATTTTATTCAAATAATATTTTTACAGAATATTTAGTCGGCAAAATAAAAACTCAGAATATGCTGCAACGTACTCCACTATATATATATATATATATTATAAATTCGTATACAAAAAGCCTATAATGGAGGAAATAGTGGCGTATCTTTTTGATTCAAAGCTATGGTAAACCCTTGAAAAGAGAATGAAGGATCTATCATGCGTTGCCCCTAACCCGGGCCATGTTCATCGCTTCCACTAATCTATTTGTGCCCATAAATTTAACATATCCGAGTACCCACTAATTAATTTGCTTTAGTGGCTCAATTTGTTGATACTTTATTTGTCAAGTGTGGAGCATGTCGGTTACCATTACATTAAAGGTTCTAAAATTAGTTAATCATCTTTTTAAGCAACTAATTTTGGAGATCAAACATTAAGGATTGAGCTTAATTTTCAAAACAATCACACTCTTTTTCTCCCCAGTAATGTAGCTTAATATGCATGAGGATCAAAATAACACTCCCATGCAAATTTTGGGTATGTTCTACAGATACAATTTGTTGACATAATATATGAAAAAGTCAAATTTTAAGGCCTTGAAGAAAAATAATTATTTTTACATCATTTAACGTAATACTAAAAGTATAAAGTATACTCCTGAGTTCAAATCCAATGATCAAACTCCTTACTTTCATAATAATTAATCTTTTGAAGAATAATAATAATTATTTTATATTACGAATTTACGATGCATTCATGCAACCTTGTGGGCATGGGACTGAAGCAGAAATATCAGAATCTAATGGGGACAATTTGGTAAGTTGAAAGGACCAAAGTGAAAATTTTCTCTGTAATTGATCTAGTGGCTTGTTCTGAGGAGCTATGGTGTGGGTCAAACACACGGACGGTTCTCTTTTGAGAGAAATCCGGATAAAAGATAAGGGGAATCTCCACGTCTTTTTTTGAAACCCTAATTTTTCTTTCGAGTAGTACTCTTTTTGTCTCCATTTGAGCTTGTCCTAAAGTTTTATTTGTATAGAAAAAATATTTTTATTTTTAAGCTGTTAATAATTCGTAAGATAGGAGGTTTAAAATATTTTCAATTTTATGTCACAGAAAATATGGTCTTTTTAAGTAGTATAATATTCGACGTTTGAAATATCATATAAATTAGCTTTTGAATAATTAGATTATATATATATATATATATATATATATATATATATATATATATATATATATATATATATATATATATATATATATATATATATATATATATATAAAAGTTTAAAATATTATGTAAGTTTACTGATACATCAACGTTTATTTATAAAAATCATTTTATCCAGTAAGAAAGTGTTTCCCCTCCAAATATAATTAGATGTATATATGGATCATGTAGTTGTTAGTTTATTTACCTTGTTTACTTCAAATAATAAAAAAAATAAAAGATCGATAAACTTTAATTTGTCTTTCCTGACTTTGATGGTATAAAATTTTTTACTTAACTCTTCTATAAATTTTTTTTTTTAATGTTACTAGAAAAGATCCACCGTAAAATAAAAATGAAATCAAATGATAAGTTAAGTATATTATTTAAACCATAAGGTGACGAAATAAAAATATGCTGAATCATAGATAATTAAGTGTAATTTTTTAATCCACAACACAACACACAAAGTAAAAAAAATGTACTAAATGGCAGTAAGAAAATTTAATATTTATTCCAAATTAAATTAAAACAAATGAGAGAGAGAGAGAGAGTGTGTGTTGTTTGTGTGTGTATCTCAATTCTAGGTGCTTTAATTTGCGCTCTCTCTTGTGTCTTAATAAAAGGAGGCAAAATGCATGGCAATTAGTGAAAATTAAAGCATGCCTTTAGCTCTTAATTAAAACACAGCCAAAATGAGTTGTCACCTAATTTTAATTAATTTCTAACCCCAAGTTTGAGAACATCTCCAGCAATTAATTAAGCTAGTGTGGGAGATATTATATATAACAAGGATATATAACTATGAAATATACAAAAGGTGTGTGTATATATATATAGGGCAATGCTATATGTACACCCCGAAAGGGGTGTATATCCTACACCTCACCCATCCAATGGGTGGGGTGCCTTTGGGGTCACTTGATGTGACCCCTTCTCACACCCTCACCCATTGGATGGGTGAGGGTGTAGGATGTACACCCCGGATTGGGTGTACACATAGCATTTTCCATATATATATAATAAAAAGTACACATCGAATTGAGAGAGTGTTTTGCCATTGGGGGAGGCAAAAGTGTATTCGAAGTTCGATGAGAATGTCACTTTGAACATTGCCCAAAAAAATGCAAACAATGTAATCCTTCGATAAGGTAAGGTTCCTCTTTAGAAAGATTCCATAAAATATAATTTTTTTTTAAAAAAAAAGTGAGATGCATGGACCATGGTCTCTTAGTTTTCGTGATCTTTAATTAATTACTTCCTAACTCATGCGAGTAATATGATATTAAAGTATGTCCTAAGGCTCTTCTGTTTCTATATTAATTCATAATTTTATGACATGTATTTTCGTCAATTATTTCATCATCTTTTCTGTTATTATTAGATCGATCTGGTTTTGTATGAATAACACCTAAACTTATACACTCAAATTAATGCTTCTCGATCGAGATATTTTCATGATTTATAATTTTATTTGACTGTTAGAAAATTTAATAATAAAGTTGTTTTATTTTTTTTGTTGTTGTTGTTTCTATGAAATGATATTCTTAATTCTCTATTTCAACTATATTGAAATAAGAAAACCATTTCATGTGAGAAAAAATTAGACTTTGTTTTCTTGCAGAAGTTTGAAGGAATGGAATGTTGTTTGAGTTGAAAATTTAACAAGCAAAGTAATTTATTAATAGTGAGAATTAAGTTCGGAAATTAAGCAACATTATTCGATAATAAAACATGAACTGTATATACCAAATAGCTAACTACTATATATTCTAACACCAGATTCCACCTGGATAGATCATCGTCACAATTGTCACAAAATTAGTAGATACATTGCGTGTTATCAAACTCTGAACGGATTCAAAATAAGTTTATCATAAACATCATTAAGTTTCGTAATAATAAGTACGATGATTAAATGATGGGATGTAAAGTTTAAGCGTGACACATATCTAAAATGGACCGTTGAAGTGTCAAATTAAGTTGGAGAAAGATGCACGATTAGTGAAGATGAAATTTGGACTGATCAAGTAATCGCAATTGAACTAATTATTAATATTAATAATAATAATAACAACACTGATGAGAAAATTTTGTCTATGGAATTTTTTGAACGCTCTAAAATATTTTCTCCGCGAAGGATTTGTGATTTTCATAAAAATTGAAACGGCGGTTAAAACGTTGTCTTAGAATAATTTTTTCTTGCTTCTTCTAATTATAACTCTATCAGTACTATTTATAAGAAAATATTAAAAATAATAATAACTGTACCAAAAGCCAATCCCCTTAATATATTAATTAAAATAGTAGTTAACGATATATATATATATATATATATATATATATATATATATATATATATATATATATATATATATATATATATATATATATATATATATATAATATTAATTTTGTACTATTAATTTTGTACTATTACTATGTTTTTGAAATTATTTGATAATGCAATTATTTGATTAAAATGTAACGCAATTATACAACCCTCCATGCATTTGTAGGAGTTAGCTTTTGATAGAGGAATTATTTTTTAAGAAAATCATGGATCGGAGAACTTATAGCTGATGAACAATTCAATTAATGTATACCATGTGAGTGAATGTTCTTTCACTGTTGATCTAAATCTAAGAGTTGCGTCCATTCGATGAATCATAAGTTAAGATAAATTTAAGCTCTTTCTTTTTATTATTATTTTTTTTTGATACTCTAAATTGAACATGCATCATTGCTTGTTTCTGTCTCAATAAATTTGAAGCTTAATTATTTTATATATTTAAATAAATTTTATATTTTTTTAAAAAATAATGAAATGACTGATAGTTTTTTTCTTTTCTTTTAGAAAAATTAAATTTGAAATTATATCATCATCACTTGAAATATGTTTGGATATATACTCACATCGAACATGTACCTGACAGATTCAATATGAAATTCGGAATAGCTTTGGTGTACATACTAATTTGGAGTGTAATTTGGAGTTCGAGGCACCATAAATCTAAACACATGCTAATTTGGAGTTTGAGGCATGATAAATCTAAACACATTTTCACACAGAACACGTGAATGAGTTAAAATCTTCAAACCTATATAGCCGGCTTATACTTCGGTAAGGTCGGCCCATACCGGGTCACATTCAAAGCGGGTTAATGGGTTAACCCATCTATCGGTGGACCCGTCGTATACTCCTATGCTTCCGGCGAATATCAAAGTATATTAAATGGTGCAAGCTCTGGTCAATTTAGTATTGAGATGGCTATTGTTCTAAAAAAAAAAAAAAAAAAAAGGTCAATTTAGTTTTTTTTTTTAAAGATTCTCGTTGTCTCATTTTTGTTGCTAAATTCAGTTTCTAGTTGAATAAAGCGAATAACTTGCTACTTTTTTTAAAAAAAAATAAAAAATAAAACAAAAAAAATAAAAAAAGTATATCGGCAAATATTTTTTAAATTTTTTTGATAGAATCATAAAATTTATATTATACTGAATCATTTCAAATCTACACAATATGAAAAAAAAAAAATAAAAAATTACGGCATTTTCGCAATGTACATAATGCAATGTTCTAATTCTAGCAACTCCAAAAAAAAAAAAAAAAAAAAAAAAAAGAAGAAAAGAAAAAAAAAGTACTAGACCCAATTTTAAAATTACACAGTGAAGTGTGTACGTACCAGCAAAACTAATGATTCTCCTATTTCTATTTGTCCTCAAAACACATGACACAGTACATGCGGTTTCAACTTGCAATGTTGCATTGACACATTTACCCATCAATAAATCCCGAGCATTCCCTGCTACTGCTTCCATCCCATCTCGAATGTATAATATATATCATCATATTTATTTTAAAATATAATAAATTATATTTATTATTTTTAAATAATAAATAAATTTTTTTATTTTTAAATAAATAAAATATATATTCTACAGATAAAATGTATCACTAACATTGTTCATTAACTAAACTAACTTTAATTCAAATCCAAAATAATACTTAAATAAAAAAAAAAGGTGCACTCATTAATTCTCGCAGAACATTATCCCCTATCCCAGATCCCAGATCTTCCGCCGGCGCGTTTATGCCGCCTACCCCTCCAAAACTGTTCCCTAGACTAGATCCACCACTTTATCCATGCAATCTAAAAGATTCTCTTGCCTCTTAAAATTTCATCACAAAAGTTAAGATGGAATTTTTGAAAATACATAATTAATTCACTGTATAAATATAATATTCATAAACTATATAATTAATTTACTCAGAATGTACATAAAGATATAACATTCGTGAATTTTAATTATAATTTAGTTCTGTATTACCAAATAAAACTTTAGATCGTATTTTTTCTTACAATTTTTAATTTTTTAAAATTAGTTGTAGACGACAGTTCTTTCTTTTCAATTCGTCTTTGTGCGCAATCTGCAAGAAAAAATAAAATATTTTCTGTCTATTTCTTTATCTCAGAAGATTGAGCCGTCATAGAAAATTTAGATTAGTGTTAGACTGAAACTCCTATTATGTCATATATATATATATATATATATATATATATAGCATAATGTAAGAATATTTTAATCACGTCCGTCCATTAAGAATATGTCCAGATACATCCTAACTGATTGAATTGACTGTATTTTTAAAAATCACTTTAACCCAATCAACTTTATATCACTTTAAATATGATCCGACTCAATCCAACCTTTCATCTTTTCGAATGTAATTCAATACTTTTCGCCTCAAGACAGAATACTAATCTCTTTAACCCAATCATTTTCACAATCCTAGTTAATTAAATGCATGATGGATATTAAGTAGATTATTAGTCGTCCATTACTAAAAAAAAAACAAATTAGCTCGAAAATACTTTTAGTATTTTTAAGTGCAAATATGTGAATATCAGATGAGTGAAGAGATTTCTTAATCGAAGGCTTAGAAGTTGCTGTTATATAGGGGTGTACACCTATCATCGCCCCTAAATAAATAACCTTTGCATTTTAATATTAATTTTGAGAGGATGTGGAGTTATTATTCAAAATATTTATTAAATTAAAAATATAAAAAATATTATCACTACAATAAAATTATATTATAAGAACACATATTTATGATATTTTTGTATAAGTGTCCTATCTATATTCCACCTATATCCAAAATTAGATTATAGGGACATATTTTTAGGACATTATAAAAATGTGTCGCTATACACCCTAGCGACGGCACATATAGCAACACTTATAATAAGTGTCGGTATTTTTGTCAGCGATACTTTTTTTAGATTTTAAAAATACTTAAAAATATCGTTATAACCTAATTTTGTTGTAGTGCATCCGCCACTAACTTAAGTATTTATTTAGAAAATAATTATTATTTTATATAATTTAATACGAACTAGTCAACGTTATGTAATAATTTAAATTTTAGAAGAATAACGATTATTTAATTTCATTTAGTTTAACAATATCAATATTCTAATAAAAAGTATATATACCAAATTTTAATTAACACCCTATTTAAGTACCTGCATGATGAATAATTAAGTAAAATAATAAAGTTGAAAATTAAAATTTACAATCTTCTAGAATGAATGAGTTTAAAATTAACTTGCATACCATTCAATGTAACAACGTAAATTTAACAAATTTAAAAGGTAATTAAAGAAATTGGTGGTCCACAGGTGACGTGGTGGACCAAGTGTAGGCAAAATAGTTTGTCCTCTTCCTTTGTCTCTATTTGGTCAAAATTGCATCAGAAGAGACCAACGCGCACAAACAAATACACACAGTAGTACTTCAAAAATTATGCGCCACCACACTTGCACGGAGATACGCGCCCACAAAACGCCAACGCACAAGCAAAATCACTCGCATTTACGGAACCTGTGAAAACAATACAAAATCTCCTCTCTCTTCTCTCTCTCTCGTTTACTCGAATCTTTTTTATTCACCTTTTGTGGAACAAAATAATAAATAAATAATTATAATAATTTAGGTTAATTTTATAACATTGTAAATATATTTTTATTCCTGAAATATGAAGAAATATTTAATTTACCCATCTTATTTTTTTCTTTCCAATATACTTCTCATATGTTCCACCGTTATTAAAAATATCCCTACTGTTTCTCTTTGTTAAGTTAACTAGGGTTAAACTAGAGTTAAATAATAATCGGAGTTGAAAACTATCAGATATACCTATTTTGCCCCTATCTACCAAAATATTGGTTTAGGGTTTTAGGGTTTAGGGTTTAGGATTTTAAGATTTAGGATTTTGGGTTTTGGGTTTTGGGTTTTAGGGTTTAGGGTTTTAGGGTTTAGGATTTTTTAGGGTTTCAGATATTTTCATTTAATTTCAGATGTTTTTATTTAATTTTTGTATTATTATTGTGCTCTGAAGGGTATATTTTAAGGATAAATACGAAAACTATTGAAAATTTTAAGGGTACATAAGAAAAGTTGGTTATGGTAGAAGGGTATACTTGAAAGGGCAAAATTGTAATTTCACATAGATAACAGCAGCTCCAGAGTTTAACTTCAGGGGTATTTTGGAAAGAAGTTGGAACGTAAGAAGGGTAGTTTTAATATTAGCTTTCTAAGAGGGATAAATCTGAAAACAAGAAAATTTTTAGAGATATATAGGAAATTGTCCCTATAATAAATATATTTTTATAAAATTTAAATTTTTATATTTATATTTTAAAATATTTTAAATTGTTCATATATTTTCGTTACATACTTAATTTTAATTAGTGAGTAAGATAAATTTATAAAAAAATATATTTGTAGAATAATTTAAAATTTTTTTAAAAATAAATATAAAAAATTAAATTGTATAAAAATATAATATATTTATAAAAAATTGTATAAACTTAAAAGATGTTAATAATAATAAATAAAAAGGTGAAACGAAGAAGAGGGTAAAAGATCTCGTTGCATTAGATGCAGAGATTCGGGTTAATTATGGTGACGAGATGAGGGATCTTGGCCGTTGGATTGGAGGGTGGATTTCGATTGGACGGTTGGGATTTTGCTTCCGTTGCCTACGTAGTCTCGTTATTATAGGTCTTTATTAGAGGTAAAAAGTGAAAACTGTACGTGTATACTTTTGTGGCTCCCGCTGTAAAAGAAATTTAAAAAATGCATTAATAAAATCTTTTAGATATATAATTTTGAAATACAATTATTTTCACGAATATTCATAAATTTTAGTTTATTTTTCTCTCATAATCACATTATGACATTTGCTTTAATTATTATTATTAATTTTTTTTTTTGTAACTTACGCAAAGTTAGAATTTTAATTTTAGAAGATCAAAAATATATTATATAAAATATATTAATTTTTTAAAAATATTAATAAAAAAATTATATATAAATAATTGTTTCTTTATTAATTTTTAAATTTTTAATATTTTTTTAAATAAAATATAATTGTCCTTATCATTAAAATAATAATAATTTAGAGATCATCTATAAAAATTTATATTAAAAAATTAAGTATTAAAATTTAATATAATTACAAATCAAATATTACGATATATTTAAAAATTAACCATTAAGATATAGTATAATTTACAAATCAAGTATTACGCTTTATTGGAGTCAATTAAATTTGCATCAAGTGGTCCACAAAGTAATATTATTTTTTTTTTAAAAAAAAATTATCTTTTAAAATTTAAGCTATTTTTTTTAATAATTTAACAATAAATTTTTATATAATTTTAAAAATATTTAAGGACCATGATTACTTATTAGGGTCTCCACGCCTGATATTACTGTTGCAGTGTAAAATTTTGAAATTTGTAAATAAAAGTAGATAATTGTTTGAAGCGAATGCTTAATAAGGGAATTACTTTTACTTTTTCTTAAAATAAAAAAAAAAGGTTAAGAAATAATAAAATAATCGATGGGGGGTGGTTGGTGATTTATTTTTTTTTTATTTTAATTACACTGTTTTTCATGCACAACAGCGTTTAACAGCACGTGGAATTACTCTCTTTACTTTTACCCCCCGGTGAGATCACACGCTATGATTTTGGGTTTTTATGATTTTTATTGGATGATTCATGTGATCACTTCATAGTAAATGCATGAACTAATAAATGGATTCTCTTTTTATGCAGAATAAAAATATAATTAAGATGGAATTTTAGTAATGTAAAAGCAAATAAATATAAAAAGGAAGTTGTTCTCTTGTCACATGAATTTGATGTAAAGAGCTGTTGAATTACTTTTTTTAAAAAACATCATCTGATGTACCATTTTAACTTGAAAATTTTGAGATTCTATTAATTGTGGTGGACGCGGGAAAAAACTTAATTGTTGATATTCGTTGTCTCATATTTTTAATTAAATTTATTTTAAAATAAATAAAATAAATATTATATTATATTTTTTTAAAAAAAAGAAAATTGTGATTCTACGGTGTATATAAAAAGCTCATGACTTGTTGAATATCTCAAAATAAATTAAAATGAGTTTTGAATACCAAAATTATAAATTCTAATGTAAGATTTCAACTTTACATATTATTTATAAATTAGAATTAATCAAGGCAACTATTTATTTGAAGTGATGTAGATCTCCCATCATGCATTAATTATCCTTATTATATATATATGATTAATTTTTTAATATTAAATATACATAAATTATTCAAAATGTTGAATTAAGTTCTATTCTTATTAGAATCTGATAAGAGTGCAGCTTCGTTCAGAGCTCTTCAATGAATTTTCGTTGAGACAGTTTGATGAATAGTATATTTTATCATGCGTTCAAATTTTACAGATTCATTTTGATTTCGAAAGTTTAAATTTACAGAGGGCTCAATAAATAACAAAAAGCTTATAGATTAGAATAAATTTTTAAAATTTGAATATGAGATGAATTAAATAGATCACCAAATTAGATATCTCAATGAAAAATTGTTGAGGTGCTTCTATTTTGGATTGTAGATATACTAAATACAGTGGAAAAAAACACAGTAGTGCGTGCATGTAAATTTGACACAAGCAGGTGACATGGGGGCCACATCATATTCTGCATGACCCCAACATCACCATCCCCATACAGATCATGCATGCCCCACATACACATACGTGTATATTTTTACAAACCCATATGTAAAATACTTATTGAGGAGCAGGTTCTATAAATGCTAAATTTAAAACTCCTCTAAAATTAAAGAAAAGAGACAACTCATTTTTGTTTTTTTGAATATTTTTTCACACCGCAGCAGTGCAGCAGCAGCAGCAGCAGTTGCTAGTGTTCCTGATACAGCTGCTGCCTCTGTGAGCTGTCCCAAAACAACTTAAAAAAAAAAAAAAAAAAAAAAAAAAAACCCTCAAAATTTACGAATTTTACAAAAAAAAAAAAAAAAAAAAACTAGTGTAACATCTCGTTAAAAGGAATAGAATCACCTTAGTAAATAAATAAATAGAGTGAACAATAAAAAGCAGCATCAACAAAATGCAAAGAAAACCCTCACAATAAAATATTCTCGCCGTGCCCCCTTTATTTCTCTCTCTACTTTAAAGTTGTATTAAAATATAACCCCTCTCCTCCATTTTTCTCGTCTTCTTCGCCCACTTTACCTCCCCCAACTCTCTCGCTCGCTCTCTCTACATTATAATGGGTGAAAGGGGAGTGCGAAGGGCGAGGTAGGGTTAGGGTTAGGGTTTTCCGGGCGCTCGGAACGAACGGGCGGAGGGAGAAGGGTGTTGCGAGGTCGGTGATGCGGGAGTGAGGAGGCGCTGGGCTCCCGCCGCTGCCGAGGGTTCGGAAGAAGAGCGGGGTTAGGGTTTTCTAGGGTTTGGGCTCGGGATCTTCTCCGTTGGAAGGGAAACGGGCTTGGGCATGGCGGCGATGGTGGTCGCGGGGAAGGAGAAGGGCGCGGGGGCGGCAGCGGCGGCGGCGGCGGCGCTGACGCAGCAGCAAATAGACGCGGGGAAGTACGTGCGGTACACGCCGGAGCAGGTGGAGGCGCTCGAGAGGGTCTACACCGAGTGCCCTAAGCCGAGCTCGATGCGGCGGCAGCAGCTTATCCGGGAGTGCCCCGTCCTCGCGAACATCGAGCCCAAGCAGATCAAGGTTTGGTTCCAGAACCGCAGGTGAGCGATTTGTGCCCTAATTTGTTGGGGGTTTTGGGGTTTTGTACCACGAGGAAGGGAGTTTTTTTTGGGGTCGCGTGTAGGGTCTGCTCTGATTTGGTGTTCGTATGAGGGTTTTAGAATTAAATGTGTTGACTTCATTGCGGAAAATGACCTGAAAAACAAGGGATCAGTTATATGTTTTAATACTATTCACCCCATTACTATCATTTTTTACTTTTATCTCTAACAAAAACAGTGTTTTCATACTCGGAAGTGAATGGGCCACTATCATCTTAGTCCAAACAGGGATCTTTTTTCTTCTGGAATTAATGTTGGTTATTGTTCTTTACCGAAGATGTCGCGAGAAGCAGAGGAAGGAGGCCTCTCGTCTTCAAACTGTGAATCGCAAGCTCACTGCGATGAACAAGCTGTTGATGGAGGAAAATGATCGGCTTCAGAAGCAGGTGTCTCACCTCGTCTATGAGAATGGCTACATGCGCCAGCAACTTCACACTGTGAGCCTCTCTTCTTTTTTTTCTTCTTTTTTTTTTTTTATTTATGGGTATAATATTTGATCATTCCTTGGTTAACCCCTCTGTTTTTTTTTTTTTGGCTTCTTTTGTTTTGTGTACTCATGATGCTGTAGTTTCTTATACATTATGGCATCCAAAAAAATCTATTTTCTTGTTTTGCATCATCTGCCCTGCTTATGTTTGTGCGTTTTTAATCACTTGTCATTTTCATGTGTAGCCTTAGTAGAATAATGTGCAATATATGATCCATTTATCATCTTAGAATATTTATATTTAATTCAGAGTAAAAATGGTGTTGTTCGTATGAATTGGTAGTTTCAAAGATTTTGGCTTTTACTTTTCAAAATAAGGTTAACACTGATATACATGTGCAATGTTACAGGCTTCTGTGGCAACTACAGACACAAGCTGTGAGTCTGTAGTGACTAGTGGTCAACACCACCAACAGCAAAACCCAACACCTCAGCATCCTCAGAGGGATGCCAACAACCCAGCTGGGTAGTTATTAATCTTACTGATCATGTGTTTTTACCGCTGTGATCCTATAATTATTCATCTTAAGGGCTTTGATTTGCATTTTACGGCGCAGTCTACTCGCAATTGCTGAGGAGACCTTGGCAGAGTTCCTATCCAAGGCGACTGGAACTGCTGTCGATTGGGTTCAGATGGTTGGGATGAAGGTACTAAACTGTGAACATGCTGTTTTGCTGAATATCTGTTTTCTCGCTTACGTTAATGAATTAATGTATGATTGATTATATGTTTTGTTGTAGCCTGGTCCGGATTCTATTGGAATCATTGCTGTTTCTCACAATTGCAGTGGGGTGGCAGCGCGAGCTTGCGGCCTTGTGAGTCTTGAACCCACAAAGGTAGGTCGTTGTTCATGTGGATTCTCCCTTGCAATGTAAAATGAAAGTGATTTATATTTGAGTCTCTGTTTTAGGTCGCGGAGATCCTCAAGGATCGTCCATCTTGGTTTCGGGATTGCCGTTGCCATGATGTGTTAACTGAAATTCCTACCGGAAATGGTGGAAATATTGAGCTTATCTACATGCAGGTCAGTACACTGTTCTTGAGAGGATTAGCATCTAAAGCTTTATAATATTATGTACTGGCTCTGTTAGTTTGTATGTTCTTGAGCTCCTTCATGTTTTAAATTTCGCAGACCTATGCTCCTACTACCTTGGCGGCGGCAAGGGACTTTTGGACGCTCAGATACACTAGTGGTCTAGAAGATGGCAGTCTTGTGGTATTTTATTGTTACCGTTGAATTGTCTGTTTCTATTTGTTACACATAACATTGACTTATTAGTGCCTTGTGATTATCTTATTGGGACTTTGCTATTTTATTTGGTGTTCTGTTACCTTTGGTTGCGTGATTTGGTTTGGTGATCAGTAAAATTAATCTTGCTACACAGATTTGTGAGAGATCCTTGACACCTTCGACCGGTGGTCCTTCTGGGCCTCCTGCTCCAAATTTTGTAAGAGCTGAGATGCTTCCCAGCGGCTATCTGATTCGACCATGTGAGGGGGGCGGCTCCATGATTCACATTGTGGATCATGTTGATCTGGATGTGAGTTGACGAATATTCACTCAATACTTCAATTTGGTTCTTATTGCTATTGTCTTACTTGTGCAATTTGTTTACTGTAGGCTTGGAGTGTACCTGAGGTTCTCAGGCCCTTATACGAGTCGCCAAAGATTCTTGCGCAGAAAATGACCATTGCAGTATGTCTTAGGCTGTTTCTTAGGATTCTTTTTTGTAGGATTTATGTAAAAAGCTACTCAATGGTTGCCTGTGTCATTTTCTAGGCATTGCGTCAGATTAGACAAATTGCTCAAGAATCAAGCGGTGAAATCCCTTATGGTGGAGGTCGTCAGCCTGCTGTTCTGAGAAATTTCAGCCAGAGACTTAGCAGGTAACTAACAACCCCTTTATTTGGCCTCATAGCCTTTTTTTTTTTTTTTTTTTTTTTTTTTTTCTTTCTGTGCGACAGTGTATTTCTTTTACTTGATACTGAAGCCACTTTGTTGTTATTTGCAGGGGATTCAACGATGCTGTGAATGGATTTGCTGATGATGGTTGGTCATTGATAAACAGCGATGGTGTCGAGGATGTTACGATTGCTATCAACGCATCACCTAACAAACTTTTTGGACCAAATATCAGCTGTTCACCGCTCTTTTCTGCTAATGGTGGTGGCGTTCTATGCGCAAAGGCATCGATGTTGCTTCAGGTCTAACACTGAAACTTTCCGATTGCATAACGGTTCAAATTTTTACTCTTCTTTTGGGCATCTTGACTTAATACATATATTTGTTTTCTTTTTCGGGTATGTAGAATGTTCCACCTGCTCTACTCATCCGCTTCCTGAGGGAGCATCGCTCTGAGTGGGCCGACTGTGGTATTGATGCTTATTCTTCTGCCTCTCTGAGGGCCAGCCCATACGCACTTCCTGGATTGAGGTCTAGTAGTGGTTTTCTGGGTAGTCAGGTTATATTACCTCTTGGACATACAGTGGAGCATGAAGAGGTTATTCTTATTATTTCCAATCATAGCTTGCTTATTTGCTATTTTGATATATCCAGGATTTCGAATTCCAGTAACCCATCTTCTTGGAAAATGCAGTTTTTGGAAGTAATTAGGCTCGAAGGCCATGGGTTCCATCAAGATGACATTGTTCTAGCGAGAGACATGTATTTGCTACAGGTTTGTCTTCTACTTGTATGTGTATATATTCATTTGCATGTTTTTGGTGCATCTAATTCTTTTACTATGGCAGGTGTGTAGTGGAGTGGATGAGAATGCTGTTGGTGCATGCGCACAGCTTGTTTTCGCACCCATTGATGAATCTTTTGCTGATGACGCCCCTCTGCTACCCTCTGGTTTCCGCGTGATACCACTGGATCCTAAAACAGTTTAGTACCGTCTTAACATAAATTTTTTCCTATTCTAGATCTCAGCTCTTTTTTTTTGTTTTTTTTTTTTTTTTCTATTGAGTATTTTTAAGTGGAATTAATATGAATTTCAGTTTTGTGTATATGACTAGATGTGTCTTGTTTCAAATTTAGTACTTTGGTGCAAATTATCATTGACATGTTCCATACATAGCTTTCTTTTCTATGCTTGATATGCCTACTCTGTTAACTTAAACTGTAGGATGCACCCACTGCTACTCGAACACTTGACCTGGCATCCACCCTTGAGGTTGGATCGGGTGGTGCGGCACGCTCTCCTAATGACACTTCAAATGCATACAACTCGAGATCAGTACTTACCATAGCATTCCAGTTCATGTATGAGAACCACCTCCGAGAGAATGTTGCTGCAATGGCCAGACAATATGTTAGGAGTGTGGTCGCCTCAGTACAGAAGGTGGCTATGGCAATTTCACCTTCACGCCTTGGTGCTCAGATTGGTATGAAGCATCCCACAGGCTTTCCTGAAGCTCATACTTTGGCTAGGTGGATTTCAAGAAGCTACAGGTATTAGATCTTTTTTCGATAGTGCGGAAAACATTTGTAGGTGTTGAAACACCCTAGTATATTTCTTGGGGGCAATTTATTTATGCATTTTAATGCTAATAATAATATATCCATATTTAGTTTATATAAAATGCCAACAGAATTACAATGTATATAGTTTCTTTCAGAATGCTCGACTGGTTTTATGTGAAAATAAATTTTGCAGGTTTCATGCTGGTGTGGATCTCCTCCGAGCCGATTCACAAACCAGTGACACTCTTCTGAAGCTGCTGTGGCACCATTCCGATGCTATCATGTGCTGTTCTTTAAAGGCAAGTCTCTTTCTATACTTGGGCTTTTGCTCTCCTCTCCGTAACTTGTTAGTATTTAGTTTTGTGCTGTTTCCTCGCTAAAATTGCACCTGTCTTGCAGGCTTCGCCCGTGTTCACTTTCACGAATCAAGCTGGTCTGGACATGCTTGAAACAACCCTTATAGCTCTCCAAGATATCACTCTTGAGAAAATTCTCGACGAGAGTGGTCGAAAGGCCCTCTGCTCCGAATTTCCCAAGATCATGCAGCAGGTACGTTGTTAAATTAGAGAACTCCCATTCTATTGATCCCTTCACCAAACTGAAGATTAAAGTCGAACTCTCTGGAAAATCTTGTGCTTAATTCTCTCTTGTTTCTAGGGGTTTGCGTATCTGCCGGGAGGCATCTGCATGTCGAGCATGGGGAGGCCGGTGTCGTACGAACAGGCCGTGGCGTGGAAAGTGCTCAACGAAGAGGATTCGCCGCATTGCCTCGCTTTCATGTTCGTCAACTGGTCTTTTGTTTAAGTTATCTACTAATTACTGTCACGCTTAAAAACCCTACTCGGGATGTTGTGGAAGCTGCTGCTTCTGTGTCCTACCTTTCATTTTGTGTTGGCTTGTGAAAACTCCTCTGATATCCGTAACTTATTATCCATGGAACCTATGCTTTATTATTATCTGCATCTGCGTGCGTCCTCTTCAATACTCTTTTGAGTTAATTCTTTATATCATCTTTGTATGTTATTAGTAGTATAATCAATAGTATTTATTATCAAATTTTTTTTATTGTTGAATTATTATTATTATTATTATTATTTTACCAACTCTTACTAATCTTAAAATTTGTATTGATTAAAAAAAAAATATAATAAATATTAATTTTATACTATTAATAATATATTTATTTATTGATGAATACTTAAATGTTAGGGGGGGGGGGGGGGGGTGGTGTACATTTTCCTATAAAGGGCGAAAGCTAAGGATGGTTGTTTGATATGGCTGGGATTGACATTTGTCGGATATCATAATTTTCTAACTATCTGTAAGCTGTACCCTGCATGGCACCTAGCGTCACTATCATTCTGTTTTGTGTTTGTACATCTCTTTTAGCTCGTATTATTATTATTATTATTATTATTAGCTAAAGCTCAATAAGGCTCCACCATTATAATCATTCTAATAAGAGGAATGCATCTCATTTCCGACATCTTTACACTTACCGATACGACTCGATCGTACCTTATTCTTGTTCTTCCACTACTCGTTTATCATTTTACTAATTAGTTTTCTCATCTTTGCATCTGTTTTTCTTTTTTTTTTTTTTTTGACGCAAATTGAAGGTCGGTACAAAATCAACTAGTGTTGCCCCATATGGCGTGCTACGTTGTTAAATATCAAATATATTATTTAAGAAAACAGTATTTATTTTATATTTTTATAATATGATATTAAAGTAAGGATAAATGAAGCAAGAGTGTTAAATATATTAATTATATAAGTACAGTGTGACGATCTGATCTCATCTCTAATAAAGGTAACGCCTCTTTCTGCTTAGAAAAAAAAAATTCTGTGTACTAAGTCATTTCTGTGGTCGTCAGCGAGGGGTCATGAGCGACAGAATGCATCTCAGACATGGGATGGGATGCAGGATGCAGTGGTGGGTGCAGTAGTAAAATTGCACCATTTGGCTCGGAGCTGCTATTCACCTCAGACATTGGATGGATGGGACGCAGTGGTGCAGTAGTAAAATTGCAGGATTTGGCTTCGGGCTACTGTGGATCTGTCCATATGTTCTCTCACTGGCTGCCGCTGCAAACTTGCGTGGGACTGGGGCCTCAGGCGTGCAAAGCGACACACGTCATGGGAGGCGCTCCTCCGCGTGACTCAACGTCTCCCTCACATACCTCCATTCTGCCCCATCTTCTCTCATACATAAATTTCCCCCTGCATCCACTCTGAATTATTACTAGTCGCAATCAATCTTCAATGTAGCAGCAGTCACGTAGTACTATTTACATCTCACATTCATTTTTATTTTATATATATATATATATATATATATATTTGCCTTATTCAGGAGAATCGATGAATGGTGATGATGATAATAAATAATAAAAAATAATATATAAACTTTGGAAAAAAAAAATGAATGGACAAATTGACTCGTCCCCTACCGTAAAAAAAAAACTATAAAACTCGGAAGGAACAAAAAAAAAAAAAAAAAAAAAAGTACGAGGAGGAGAGGGCCGGGTCACATCGATTGGACGGTGCCGGATTTGTACGGGGCGCGAAACGTACGGCCAGGGATGCGCGGCTTTAAAGAGTGCGTGGCGAAGTGCGAGGTATATATATTATTATTATTATTAAGAAAAAAATAAAAAAAAAATAAAAAAAAAAAAAAAAAGGAAAAAGAATCTGAAGCGTTGGTCGGGAATAAAACGAGCTGCGTTAATAGCAGCAGCAGCAGAGGGCGGAGCTCAGGATCTCTCTCTCATCTCCATCTTCAGGCGCGAGCTCTTGTCGCTGTCGCCTCCCCCGCTCCCGCGCTGTGGGCCACACCCCCGCGCACCGAAAACAGTGGTCCCCCGCCGCCACGTGTCGCCCTCTCGTGGCCCCGAGAGCACGACGCTGCCCCTGCCCCTGCCCCTGCGCTCGCCAGTCGCCACAGCTCCCGCAGTCGCACGCGTATGACGCCCCCTCTGCCTCGCGCTCTACCAAAACTGCCCCCGCTGTTTCCCGAAATTACCTTACTGCCACCCACCACCACCTCATTGTATGTATGCATAATGCATGTATGTATAAATTATCATGATGTAGAATCGCATGCCGCATGCCATTCACGGAGCACACATCGAGATTCCTGTCGCCAGGGACGCTACGCCTTGCATCGTTTTTAGGCTTCGAGGCCTCAGCGAGGGATGATGATGATGATGATGATGCGGATTTATTATATTAGTGTGGGTCGGATTTGCGAGCCCGATGCGCGTCGATTTGACCCACTCTCTGGCTCGGGTCTCGCCGCGCTCAGATTTTTGATTTATGTGCAATAATAATATATAAATCAGTGCGTATTTAATATTTATATTGAAATAAAAATAAAGTTTAATGATTTTTTTTTTTTTTTAAAGTCCTTAAATTTCGCTTTATGCGAGAATTAGTAAATTATTATCGTACTTCAATAACTAGCTTGAGTGAAAGCTTTGGCCGAAAAATAATGAGAGCCGTTCATCCGGAGATTCAGATGATCAGATGCGATGGACGCTCGCGATACATTCGCGACATGTTCCGCGGGACCCACCTGTCTACTAGATCGATCGAGGGTTCGGAGCGAGGAAGAGGAGGACGAGGAGGCGATAATGGAGAGGAGGGGGGTGGTGGTGGAGGAGGAGGAGAGGGAGTCGATTAGGGCGGCGTCGGAGGAGGTGGCGCGCCAATTCACAACGCTGATCGATTCCGGAGACGTCGAATCCATCAAGCAAACGCAGCATCTCATGTAAGCGATTCCGTTTTCAAACTTTTGGGATTGGATTATTGTAGTTAGGTGTTTGTGATTTTCCCCCAATTGATTCGATTTGGTCGTGTACTCGCTGCGTTAAATTAGGGCTTTTGAATCTTTTAATCGTAGTTCGTGATCTTTTCGATCGTCCGATCCATGCAAATTGGAGTTTCGGTGCTTTGCAATGTGTTGCGACAGGGAACTGGAAATGTTTGATTTTTGGATAATTTGTAGTATGAAAGTATTTGGAGAGGTGTTTTATGTAATTTGTGGTAAAAGAGCTATTTCGTGAGCTTCCACAATTGCTAAATCTGGTTGAAACGATCTCTATATTTAGTGGAGGCATTTGATTTGGGGAATTCAATGGGGATAACTTGTTTTATCCCCATTTTATCTGCCTAAATTTGTTCAAATAAGTCGATAATCAGATATTAACTCCAATTTCCAATCCACAAGAATACAAGGTTTATCAGGAAAAATTCATCTTTTGCTCTCTTGTTATCTGAGATTGCTAGTTATGCTTGTTATCATAAAATCAATTTAGTGTCATAGATGTAGTAGCACAGCAGGCTCCATGCCAATGTTTCGCGCGTATTGCCGCATCATCGTCGATCTCAATGATGTCCTTCGAGATCAAATCCAAGCGACTCGATTAAAACTGGATTGATAAAATTTTGCCATATTGTTCAGTTCGCTACGAACTTATTACCACACCATTTGCTACGTTACCAATCACCTCATGCATCATATATGACTAACCCACAACACTCTTAGATTTTTACGCGCACAGACCAAATATTTCTGTTTTTTGTGCCAGAAGCATCAATACATTTCATGCATGATATTTTCTAGGGGGGCAGTACACCAAAATATTAACTTCTTCGCAAAATATCCGCCCACCGTTAGGCATTTATTGGGTCTATTGTTGTCGATAGGTACTCGGCATTCGTTCTTGCACTATTTTAATGAATAGATTCTCACATATTTCAAACAAGTTCACATTCAGGACTATCGGTAGCTTGACATCTGCTGCAGCTGGAGCGCTAGTTAAATCCAAAGAATCAATTCGATCAAGGAAAATCTGATCATATTCACAAGGAGCTTTTCAAAAGATTAATTAATTCTTGTTAAAAAAATTTATTCTGAGTATATAACCTCCCGTCTCCCAATTATCCCTATGACCGGCAATTGGGTTAACCATGGTTTTAAGTTACTTAATGCGTGTACATCGTAAAACTATAGCCTTTAGTTCTTATGTAGTAATCCCTTACTATATTTCTATGTTGGAGAAAGTTTTCTTCTTTTGGATATCCTTATCTCCTCTTCTACCAAGTTTGCTTCGACAGAGGATTTTCAAGCTCATTACTTTTTCAAATTTGCAGATTGGGGAGATTGCAAGATAGTAATGCAGTCTTATCGCATTTTAATGAGTACTCCGAACGATGTTATGCTGAGTTGTCTGGTGATTTTGCAAAGAAAACTCGGCTTTTGAAGTCCGTGAAATCTGATTTGGACTACATTTTCATGAAGTTGAGGTATGCTCTATCAGTTAATCTTTTGTATCTTCTTTTTGAAACTTTCCTTCATGGCAGAAAATGTGAAACCATCGTCAATATCTAATTCCCTGGTTCTACGTTGATTAAGATGCCTAGAGTTTCTGCTATTTCTTGTTCTGCTGATTTTGCTTTCTTTAGTTGAAATTTTGTGAAATTTATGACACAACTATTTGTTCTGAACTGAATGCTTAAGAGCTTGTGCTAATTGTGTGGTCTATCCAAGTTGCAGAAGCACGAAGGCAAAGCTCATAGCAACATATCCAGATGCTTTTCCAGATGGCTCGTCAACGAAGATGCTTGATCAAAGGCCTGACCTAGAAACACCTCTTCAGTAGATTGCAGACGTGACACATGTGGTGGTATTATGATCATTCATTTTGGTGTAATCGTCGCATTTTCTCTTCCAAGGATCTAAAATCCGTGAGGCACTTAAATTTTCTTTTAGTGCCTGTTTGGCCTGGCACAAGCTTCTGCAGAAATTGGTTTGTGAGGCCTTGCCAACTTATCACAATGACTGTAAATCTGGTTTGTCAGTTCTTATGGGATTGTTTATATTCTGACATTAAGTGCTCAATAATGAGAAAACACTAATTTGAAATTTGTGTCATGCATGGATATTTCTGGGGCGATCAATGGAGCTGTTTCTCTATCTCTCTTACATTTGAAAATGGATTCAACAATCTAATTTTGGCATTAGAATTTGTTTATCTTATTGACCACTAAGATAACTTTATTCATGTTCTGATCAACTGCGTACCAAAACTGCAACCATAATTTGAAGCAGTTGATTTCTTTTGGGTTATAACTTTTTTTCTATGTATGTTGTCTAAGAGTCATCATCACATGAGGAGAGAAAGAGGATTATAAATTAATTATAATAATTTAAATTAAGAGAAATTTAGTCATCTCTTTCGCTGGTCAAACTAAATCGGACCGTTGTTATGTTGTTATGTTACCTTTTGTCTCTTCTCAAAAAAAAATAAAAAAAAAATTAAAAAAATGCTGCAAAACATAATTAATCAACTTGTTATATAATTAGAGCTAATCTCCAACAACATGAGGTATAAAAAAAATTATAATAATTAATCAACTTGCTATATAATTAGAGCAGGTGAATCACGTGAATTTACTATTTTGACCTTCTGTTAAGAGCAAAACGGCTAGCTAAGTCATGGAGCCCAGAAAACACAAAATAAAAACATAAATAAATAAATCAAACCAACTAGTATTTTTTTTTAAAAAAAATTTAGAAATTACTTTTTAAATTAATTCAAGATTGAAAGTATCAAATTTATAAACAGTACTTAATCAAAATTATGGTGAAGTTAACAAGCTTATTTTAGAGAGAAGTTTTTAGGGGCTTTTTCGTAAAAGAGCCGGGACAAGGAAAAATTGACCCCCAAAATAATTAGTAGTTTTCGCAGTGGAAGGGCTACTCGTCCCTTCCGTCACCTCAAGGGCTCCTCCTCCTCCTCCTCCTCCGTAGCTATAAATCAAACCCTAGATTCCGATCGAGGTGGGAAAGGAGGAGGAAAACCCTAACGACCTCGATCGATCATGGCGCGCGCTTTGGGAGCTCAGGTCCGTGGATTTCCTCGTCCTCTTGCGGTTTTTCTGGTTCAGTGATTTCGCCTCATTTTGTTGTTTGACTTCTATTGCAGGCGCCTCTATCCGTGCAAATTGGATCGGATTCGTCTCTGAGGAAGCACGGATTCGAGGTTTGATTACCTCAATTTCTTCCCAATTCTTTGTTTTGGTTTTGAAATTTTGATCTCTGCAGTAGTTAGATTCGTTATTTAGGTCAATTATTTGTTGTCATTAATGCATTGTTGGTTGTTGTCATGGTTGTTGTTGTTGTTGTTGTTGAGATTATTCATTTATTTCCTGTTTGATTCGCCCATTTGGTCCTTGGTGGTATCACTTACGTCTTTAGCGCTGGAAAGTTCTTAGTTTTGTCTTTGTTTTCATTATGTGTTCATCGTTGGGGGTTATTTATGTAAATTGAACCAAAATCAGGCATTATATAATCTCTCGTTGGTGGTATTTTGCTAGGGTTTAGGGTTTTGACTTATCATTTGGATGCTTTTTTTGACTGTTGAGGAAGAGTAAATTGTAATATGCACTAATTCCAATAATTTGCCAAGTAAATCTAATAAAGGACCTTCAAAAATTGAATGGTGAACTCCAGTTTATTACTTTCATTCTTTTTCTTGTTTTCTCTATTTGAGTTTAACTCTTACGGCGGTAATTTGTATCACTCTTTTGTCGATATCTTAGTTAGCCTTGTTTCGTCTTATTGGAATTTCATTTCTATCCAAAGAGATTAGTCATCTTCCTTTAATTGCAAAAAGGTCTGCAAGATTTTGCATTTGACAAAACAAGATTATTTCTAACCAGAAGTGTTTAAGATTTTTTCCATCATAAAATGGATGGAAGTAAAATTGTGGCATTTATGATGTGCATAATGGCTGGGCACTGCTTTCTATTATGTGAAATCCCCATTTTAAGGCATGTTTGGTAATTATTGAAAAATAAAATAGAGTTTTATTTTACAATATATTCGACATCTTGAAAAACTTTATACTATTATA
Organism: Tillandsia leiboldiana; assembly: GCA_029204045.2. Lineage (NCBI taxonomy): Eukaryota > Viridiplantae > Streptophyta > Magnoliopsida > Poales > Bromeliaceae > Tillandsia > Tillandsia leiboldiana. The sequence goes on from CM055065.1 coordinate 2,507,762, forward strand.
AAAAAATTATTCTGTTTTTAACTATTTGGATTGTATCTTAAAAAAATACTCTATTTTAATTCTTATCTAAAATAAATTAAGAAAAATTTTATTAATAAAAAAAAAAATTCTTCATTTTTGGATCAAGTATGAAAAAAAAAGATAATTCACTAGTAGATTGTTTCAAATTGAGATTTTTTTTAAACATGACTAAAAATTAAATAATTAAATAAATATTATATTAACTGTAATCTTTTTCTTCATCATAAATTTCAAAATATAATAAATTTCATCGCAAATTTTAAAATATTATAAATTTATCTTTATCTTCATTGTCGTCTGTCATTCCCGCATCGGTCGAGTTTTTCACTAGCTAAGATAACAGCGTGTTATCGGTACAACGATTAAATACAATAATTTTTTTTTAAAAAAAAGTTGGGATCCCCCTCCTCGTCCCCCTCTTCATGATTTCTGAGGCAACAGTAGCGATAGTCTCCTCATTCTTCTCCTCCAGCCCTATCTCCGCCGGCACCACCACCGCCGCTTGTATACCTCTCCTCCTACTATTATTCCTCTTACCGTCATGGTCGTTAGCAAAAGTGGTATTGTCATTGTCGTTGGCAGCGATGGCGTCATCGACAGCGTCAGAGTCGGCGGCGGCAGCTACAGTGGCGTCATCGGCGTCGGTGTCGTCGTCGACAGCAGCGTTGACATCAGTGGCGTCGGCATTGACGTCGACGTCGTAGGCGGCGGCAGCGTCGGCGACATCAGCGGCAGCGGCGACATCGACGGCGTCGTTATCGTCGACGGTGGTGGCGTCATCGACGTCGACGGCGGGAGTATAGGTTGAGGATGGGAAGGAAGAACAAAAGGGAATGGAGGAAGGGTGGAGAAGCGACACTATGAATAGAATATTTTTTTAAATTGATCTAACCAATATGTTTCTTACTCTAAAATTACTCTATAATATCGATATTATAAAGTAATTTTCTTTATTTTGTTGGTCTTTCCAAACGGACCATCTAAAAATAAAACAAAGTATTTTAGAAAACAGAGTAATTTGGCCTATTACTCTGTATCAGGGGTTGGCAAACAGGCCCTAAGCGTTATATGCTCTCTTAAACATTTATGGTTTCTGGAAACTGCTTTAGCAGAAAGTTGGTTCTGATTATTGTTTTTGGTAGGTTACATCAGATAGTCATTTTGAGATTGTTCCTTTCTTTTTTCTTTTTTAATGATTTCAGGGTCGCAATGACCTCAGCTTCCACCATAGATCATGGAATTCTACGTCTTTAGAACTGAAAAAGAGGAATGTACAACTAAAATATCAAAAGGAGGTGGTCTGCATGTCCATACAGCAAACAAGCAAAAAGAAAGTTGCAGTTAAGCCTTTAGAATTAGAAAATGCTAAGGAACCGCCTCTCAACCTGTACAAACCCAAGGAACCTTATACAGCAACGATTGTCTCCATCGAGAGAGTTGTTGGCCCCAAAGCTCCTGGTGAGACATGCCACATTATAATTGATCATGGAGGCAATGTCCCTTACTGGGAAGGGCAAAGCTATGGAATTATTCCTCCTGTAAGTACTATATTCTGGTGCTCAATTTAGGGGATCTGTTTGATTTATTGAAAAATTGATGTGCAGAGTTTTTTTTTTTTTTTTTTTTTTTTGTCAATATTGCTAGTATTAACAAGTTCTTTCTTTCACTTAACTTGTTGTCTGTCATTTGAATTGTTGGCTCTTCATTTATCATGTCTCTGTCTTTTCTTTATTGTATACTCTCCTCTATTTGATAGTTTCATTCCCTTTCATGAAGTTGACTTAATGATTAAAATGTTCTTTCTCCTGTCATACCATGTTGCAATTCTTTGTCTTCTTATCTTTAATAGCATCCATATCGTTAAATCATTCAAAATTTCACCATAATTTCATTATGAAAGTGTCAATACTGCAGCACAGGCGTTTGATTGCAATTTTGTAAGATATACATTTAAGAGGCATAAGAATTCCCCTCTGACCTTACAACATAACAGTATCTTCTTCTTGAAGTTCTTTCCCATTTTATTCCCCACCTTGCAAAGAGTAAAAACCAAAGCAGGCCTGCTACTATGAATGGACTCATGAAGCTCCATTCTGATTGTGATGCTTATGAGTGAGGACGAGTGGGTAACCATTTGGCAAACTGTTAATGCAACATTTCCTGTAGATTTATGGCAATGTTTAGATACAACAGAAAGTGCTACTCCACTTTTTGAAGAATATTAGTAACTTTTTGTTTATTATTCTTCGCTATCGATGTTTGTAACAGAATTCATCTTTGTTTTCTTTATGCTTTTAATTCATCGTTTTTATCTATTTCTTCAGGGTGAGAACCCAAAGAAACCTGGGTCTCCTCAGAATGTTCGCCTTTACTCGATTGCGTCAACAAGGTACGGAGATTCATTTGATGGCAAGACTGCCAGTTTATGTGTTCGTCGTGCCGTGTATTATGATCCAGAAACTGGTAAGGAGGATCCTTCAAAGAAGGGTGTATGCAGTAATTTTCTTTGTGACGCAAAACCTGGGGACAAGATTCAGCTCACTGGTATGATAAGAAGCCAACTTATATGATATTGCCTGCAAGTTTGGATTTACGAAATGATAGAGATTGAGTTCTGTGCCTGCTATGTGTGTTCGTACAATCAATTAATCCCACTTTTGATCATTGATGAAACTCTCAAATGATCGGTCACATGTTCCTCTGACTTGCTTCTTTTGTCAATTGTTTGTCCTTTTTTGCACAGCGCAAAGAACATGATTACCATATTCATCTCTTTCCTTTTATGTCGTATGTTTGTTATATTTCTTTTCCTGCATCTAGTTTCTTTTATATTGTTTTCTGTTCTCATGTTTATTCTTTTAACAAGAAAATGATTTGGTCTTTATTTCATATTATAGATACTTTTTGTTTTCTTCCTTAATGTAAGTTCCATAATTTTGCATGCGCCTGCAGGTCCCTCTGGCAAGATAATGCTTTTACCCGAGGATAACCCTAATGCCACTCATATCATGATAGCCACTGGGACTGGTGTAGCACCTTTCCGAGGCTACCTTCGCCGCCTATTCATGGAGTCTGTTCCTGACTACCACTTTGGCGGCCTTGCTTGGCTCTTCCTTGGGGTTGCTAATACTGATAGCCTTTTGTACGACGATGAGTTCACAAACTATCTCCGTGAACACCCTGACAATTTCAGGTACTAGAACCTTCTCTCATGCGCTCATGAATAATATATTTCCATACTAAATTGAAAACGCCTATCGTGTTTTGATGGACCAATTCCTAGGTACGACAGAGCCCTCAGCAGGGAGCAGAAGAGCAAGAAAGGCGGGAAGATGTACGTGCAGGACAAGATTGAGGAGTACAGTGACGAAATCTTCAAGCTTCTCGATGGTGGTGCTCACATATACTTCTGTGGGTTGAAAGGGATGATGCCCGGGATCCAGGACACGCTGAAGAGAGTTGCTGAGGAGAGAGGGGAGAGCTGGGACTCGAAGCTCTCACAGCTCAAGAAGAACAAGCAATGGCACGTAGAGGTCTATTAGTCACCATCCGACTGCGAAGCGTAATAATTGCTTGGATTGCTGGATAAAACATTGGTCTCATTCCATTTTTTGGTGATACAAATGTTACTCCGCTCTTATTAATTAGCGAGGATACACATCCTAGCTAGCTCAATTAATGGTTGTGATGCAATCTATTTAGCTTCAGCTGCTGTTTATACCATTTGATTGTGGTGAATTTTTTTAGCTGTTAAATCTATAAAGTTAAAGTTCCTCTGCAACTCACATTCCTTACCTGATCCTGAGTTGAAAAGGGAAAATGAAGCAACTCACAAATGATATAAAGATGCTGTTCTGATATACTCTTTTCTTACTGTGGTCTCACTAAATTGAACGGCAGTAAAGATCAGATTTTGATCAGATTTCGATCAGATTTCTTACTAAATTGAACGGCGGTAACTCGCGAATAATGACATTTGGTGTGTTTGTTTAAACTGAAATGTGAAAGGTATTAAGCCATTGTTTGCAACTGCCCCAAAGCAAATATGCAGGAGTGGGGTGCGTAAAAGATGCTTACGACGTAGTAATTAATAAATAACTCGATACATGGAAACAGATGTATTAGAAGATCATAAGGTTCTTTATCTCTTTTGTTCGTGTGAACACTAAAATAATAATTGGAATCTAAATGGGCATGATTAAACAGTTGGGAAGTTATGGCAGAGAAAGAAAAGTTTTATAATTTATTTATCAACCACCGGATTTTTGGTACTAAGATCGTTCGATCTTCGTTGCGTACCATTTTCTAGAAGGAATCCAAATTATTTTTGTACATCTGTAACTTCCAAAAGGACATTTGAAAAAAGCTCTGTACCCTCTGTTTCTAAAGCAGTTTTTAAATTTGAGAAATAGATATCAGACATTTGAAAAAAAAAAAAAAAGAAAGAAAAGAAAAAGGATTGAATCGTGCAACCCAGTGTGAGTTATTTATACTTTTCGTGCTGCTTCTCTTAAAATATTAATTCCGCAGAAGATCTAGCGAAGCAAAATGTCTTTTGATAAAGTCAGATGTATATATACATAAATAAGAAAAATAGTGGTTGGTTGTCAATATCTAGTCATTGTAAGATGATTTACTAATAGTAATAGTAGTGATAGCGCCTTTTATTTTGCGGCCCTTATTTGGCCTAGTTGTGGAATGTGTTCCAGCTCTGCATCTTCAATTGGAAATTAGGAGTTTCTTTTTTCTCCTTTTTCTTTTCTCAGCTTGAGCAACGTAAAATACTTCAAAATCGACGCATGTTAAGTTATATAAAATAATCATTTATTTGCAAAAATTTAAATTGTATATTTTTAATTTATATATTGGACACTCTTCTCGTGTCTGAATTCTATATCATGTTACAAATCTGGCAAAACTTAAATTTAAAATTTCATATTCTGGTATCATGTTAATTTATATAAAATAATCTGTTTGTCTCTAAAAACTTAAACAGTGGATACTTTTAATTTGTATATTCAACACCAACTAACTCAAGCTATCACTCCAATTTAATCCAAATAAATTTGGAAGTGGACACCTTACCCGCTAACCCTATTTATTGACACATTAATTACCATTTCATTCGAAGTCATGGGCAACAGCTCAACATGAACGACACTAAATTACCTCATCTACAAAAGTTGGGGTCACTGACTTTTTGTGGCCCTCATTAAAAATTGATGGGGCCTTTTTCTTTCTCTTTCTTTATTTTTTTTTTTCCTTTTTTGGGGTGGGTTTTATTAGTTGAGTCATTAGCATGCATGTGGAAATAAAGCTTGGGTTTTATTGTGTTTGGTCCCTTATTCCTATTATCAGTAGGCCTTATTTTAGTGCAACTAAAAGCATACCAGGGGGCTTCCTCTTTTTTCTCTCCTCTCTGGTATTATTGTATGAACAGTTTGACCTTTCTGTATTGATTTAAAAGGATCAGCATTCAATTATGTTACGAAAGAACAAGTTGAATCGAATCATATTTGAAATAGCATAAAACTAAGTTGGGCCGAATCTTATTTGAAGTGGCATGAGGTTGGTCGGACTGAGTCGTAATCGAGATCCGTAGACGTCATATCTATACACTTTAAGTAATTAATTGATTGTGTATTTCTACCAACTCGAACTTATGCGATCCGAAAAATGATATTTGAATTAAAGGTCCCAGATTCGATTATCGCATAGTATAAAATTATACAAGTGCTAGAAAGAAATTGTTGGCTTAAAAGAATCATGTTCGAAGTGACGTGAGTCGTGGGCGTTGCGTCTATACGTTTTTAATAAATTTATTGTATATTTTTAACTGCTTGAATTTTTTAAATTAATAATTAATGTCAACACTCTAATTGTATAAATTTAATTCTTGCTTAATTTGTATATTGAGCAAGAAAATGTACTGATGCTATAAATAAGGACACCACCACACATGTTTGTGGTTTTAAATATCTATCATCTGTCACCTTCATGTGGGAATGCCCTAGTAGGCCTATGGATGGATTTGGTTGAACCAAGATATATATATATATATATATATATATATATATATATATATATATATATATATATATATATATATATATATATATATATATATGAGCAATGCTATCTGTACACCCCGAAGGGGTGTACATCATACACCTCCATTATTTTAATGGTGACGATACTTTTTACGGGTCACATCAAGTGACCCATCATCACATCCCCACCCTTAGATGGGTGGGGTGTATGATGTACACCCCGAAAGGGGTGTACACATAGCATTTTCCTATATATATATATATATATATATATATATATATATATATATATATATATATATATTGCAAATTTAATCACAACAAATTAACTTCAAATGTAAATTTTAGATCAATTCTAATAGTACAATAGAGTTTGTTGGGCCAGGTCCAAGCCAAACTTATTGAGATTTGATCAGCATCAACTTTTTGATGATTTTGTTCTCAAAAAAAACTTTTTGATGATTTAGATCGAGGTGTATCGATTAAAGAGGTTAATACCATGATTCGAGACAGAAAAGATTATAGAACTTTTGGTTGGATTAGAAAACTAAAATAAATTTCTAGATCTAATAGCATTAGAAGTCTCACTTACAAATTTTTTTTATAATTCTGGTCTTAAATCGGTAAAGATAAATACCGCATGTTACTAGCACGTACACAAATTTAATATTTTGCATATTAGTTACGACTAATATGTGACCATTGATCAGCTCACATAACATAAAAATACGTGCGTGCGTAGAGCAATTTGGGAGTTGCAATCTGAGAGTTCTAGTTCATGTTTGAAAATATTCTTACATACATTATATAAAGGTTAGAATTTTTTATTTCTATTCAAATTACAGCTAATGTAAGTATCCAACCTTTCAGTTTTCTTAATTTAAATAATTTGATAATTTTTCAGATACAAAGCATAACATAATTATTTATTTTAGTAAATTATATAAAATATATTAATTAAATCCGTAAAGATGATCGACGTATTTAAATTTTAGATTTAAAAAATCACCAATTAATTCAAATTAAAAAAATTAAAAGATCAGATAGTAAAATTAAAATTAAATTCTAAAGGACGAAAATAAAATATATAAGAGTTTGCATCTGGAAGTGGAAACTAAAGCACAACCATAATCGTGACATTGGTGGATGATGACTTTTTCATTAATTCTCATGCAATGAATACAACTAACATCTGCCTCTCTTTAACTTGCGAGAAGGTTGTTTTTAGACCTCCTCCTCCTCCCTTCTGTCCTCTTTAGAATTTAAAGCTTTTGTTCATACAAGTTAGTCTTCTTTGTAGCAGCAGTTTTGGTCGGTACGCTCGCTCACCTACTGTTCTTTCTTGAATACGCTTAGAAGCCTCTACTAATATTATTTTTATATATTATTAATGTGCTGATAAATTTATATAGTATTTTAAAGTACATGTTCGATCGTAAGTAAGTAGAAGGATTTGGAATGATTGCTGAATTCAGATATACAGTTTTATAAAAATAAGTCGTATATTTAATTAATAGAGCAGATCAATTACATAATTAAACTAAAAAAATTTATTAATAAAGCATAGTGACATGGGAAACATTTAAGTGAAGTTTAGTAACTAATTTCAGTAATGATCATAAATTTTTGTACCTACTTGAGCAAGTAAAAAGTACATTATTGAAGTTGATTTAATTAATTAAACATGTGCAAGGATTTTCCGTTTGTTATTTAGCGGAAACAAATTAAATCATGGGCTCGAGAAGTAGTTAATTGGTACTATTTTTACTTTTGATGCTTCTTCTTGGATGTATTAGGCTAGTTGATTGACCTGTTAATTGAAAAACAAAAAACGTTTTATATATGTACATGTTCGAAGCTTAATTATACACCCGATCAAAAGTTGTTATAGTTAATTAATATTTAATTTGTTTGGAAGTTCTGGATCAAGCTCACATCCACATGACTCAAAAAATATGACATATTTCGAAAATCTCACTAAACTTGAAAGTTTAAGTTGATCGCATTTGGAGTAATTAATATATACCGATCATCTATTCTCTTATTTATTATCCAATTATACATGCATATAGCAAATTTCACATCCTTCCATTTCATTTATTTCCAACACGTCTCTGTAGAAGAAATTAAAGGGGATCTAAGTCAAAAGTTATTTTCTTTGTACCAACGCAATTCAATTCAATTTACCTTCTGTTTTCACCGCACGCAATGTGTAAAATTACAATATTGGAAGGTGGTAAAAATGTATAAGTTACAATATTTGAAGGTGGTAAAAATGTATAAGAGAGTAAATTAATGGACCCTTAAAAAAAAAAAAAAAAAAAAAAAAAAAAAAAAAAAAAGAGCTTGCTTTGTAGATATTTTTTCTTTTCACTGCACTAAATGCATCAACATGTTTTCCAAGGTTGATTATAAATCCTAAATCAATCAACCTGAAATAACCATTTCTATCACATTAACATAGTAACAGATAGAGCGTTCTAAAGCATTACTGATTAAGCACAATTTTTAATAGTATGTTCAAAAGCTTCTTTTTAATTATGCATTATTTTCCCTTAAGGCGACAAAGTACGTACAATTAATATATAATTAACAGTCTCAGTGTTAATTAGGAACACACAACAACCTCCCAACCCTATTAAATACTCAATTATGTGCACCAGTAAAGCTTAAATATGTCTTTTCCAATTCACTATATATGTACACTCACTCCCCTATATATATATATATATATATATATATATATATACCCACAAATTAAACATCTTTCACTTAGCTAGCTAGTTACAAGTTCCAATTGAAGATCATCTTCTCTCTGTATTTCACCTCATGGCTCATCCCATACACCAAGCTAACAAGAGTAGCCCCTTTGGAGACCTCACAAGAGAGGAGTTCTATGAGAAGCACAAAGTGATCCACCAAGAGTCCTTCATGCTCAACAAGAGGAGCATGGAGATCTTCACCCAAACTTGGCGCCCAGCGCCGCTCTCCGCCGAACTATCCGGCCTTGTCGCCATGATTCACGGGTAATTCGCAACAACCGATCAATATCGGTTCCGTTTTATCGACTTGAATAAACACAAGGACTATATATAATGAAATTCGAATATATATAGTACTTGCATGGTTAGCTGCGGTTTAGGTTGATCGTAAAGAGAAGAGAGAACGGTGTTTTAATATTTTTATACTGACCGACAACAACAGGTATGCCTCGGAGAGTAGCTGGATTTTTGAGCTCACCGCAGTGGCCATCGCGAAGCTAGGGTTCTTGGTCTGCGCGCTCGACCTCCCCGGCCACGGTCGCTCGGAGGGCCGGCGGGGCCACGTCCCGACGGTCACCCCGGTCGTCGACGACTGCGATCAATACTTCAACTCGGTCAAGTCGGCGCACGGACCGCTACCGTCGTTCCTCTACGGGGAATCGCTAGGCGGGGCCATCGCCATCCTAGTGTACCTCAAACAGAAGGGCAGGTGGGACGGGCTCGTCCTGAACGGCGCGATGTGCGGCGTTTCGGCCAAGTTCAAACCGATGTGGCCACTCGAGAAGTTCCTCCCGGCGGCGGCCTTCATCGCGCCGAATTGGAGAGTTGTTGTGACCCAGTCTCTGATGCGCAAGTCATACAAAGAGGAGTGGAAGAGGGAGCTGGTGAGGAGGAACCCGAGGGCGCAAAAGTCGGAGCACCCCCCGGCGTCGACGGCGTTGGAGCTCACCAGGGTTTGTGGGGAGATAGGGAGGAGGTGTAGGGAGGTGGACGTGCCCATCCTGGTCCTGCATGGGGAGGATGACTCCGTGTGTGACTCGGACTCGGCCGAGTTGGTCTACGAGTTGGCTCGGAGCAAGGACAAGACCCTTAAGATTGTGCCCCGGATGTGGCACCAGTTGATTGGTGAGCCCAAGGACATAGTTGAGTTAGGGTTTGCGTTCATTTTTACTTGGCTTAAGGACAGGGCCAATTCTCATTCCAAAATGCCTTTTGTGGTGGCCTCTACCAATGACCATGTGTGACACTATATATATATATATATATATATATATATATATATATATATATATATATATATATATATATATATATATATATATATATATATATATGTTCAATGCAATTAATTAAGCTGTAAGAACTAAAAGGTGGAGGATTTGTACCCAATTAACTCTCATCGCCACATGTCAAATGATAAAGATTAATTCAGAGTAATTAATATATTTTTTAAAATTTCAAGTTATTTTGAAATAGAGGAATGCTAGGTGTACACCCCCAAGGGGGTGTACATCCTACACCCCCACCCATTTAAGGGTGGGGGTGGCTTTTAGGGGTCACCTCAAGTGACCCCTCATCACACCCCCACCCTTAGATGGGTGGGGGTGTGAGATGTACACCCCCTCAGGGGTGTACACATAGCATTTTCCTTTGAAATAATATTTTAATCTTATATATACTTTTATGCGTGCATGATTGAAATGGTTACGTACGTACGTACTGTTGATTAATCAGAGATTGTACATATACTTTGTATTCGTAATGCTTCATTTTTTACCAGTGATTTTAATAATAGAATTTAAAATGGTTATTGACATATTAAACTTAATTACTCAGTATTCAGATGAGCATAGCTGACCGATTGCAATTAATATGGTTGATTTCTTCCTAACAATTGCTGTGTTAACAACACTTTTTTTTTTTTTTCCCTCACACCCTAAACCATCCACTACGGCCAGGATTGAGTGTTTAGGGCACATCCCTACCTGTTCAAAGTCCATTAGGTTGTGCTTAATTTTGTAGGAAATTTGGTGGTTTATGTGACATTTTCGAAATTTGGATTAGTTCTATATATAAATGATATGATATGACTAAATCTTTTAACCCGGTTATAATATTTTGGATGATAGTAAAATTCAAAAGGTTAAGAGTGTTAAGTGTACTAGAATTAGATTAGTTCTATAATGGATCACCTTCCGAAAAGTTAGGCCGTCACAGTTTAATTGTAAGAATTAGGTCTTTCTCTTTTGGTGTTAAATGCATTGATCTAATTAACGATAATGATGAGTGTTTTTTTTTTAACACCAAGAATTTAAAAGTTGGTTGGAAGGAGCGAGATGCTTTGAATTTGACATTGCAGAAAAAAACAGTAATCGCAGGGATTGGGGACCAGTAGGGCATGTTTGTCTCACCGACTCTCCAGTATGAAAGTACCTTATCTTGTTCATCCGTGAATAGAGATGTTTGGAAAAGATTGGTTATCGAATCAGCGGAGAGTGGTTGGAAGCGTATGCCATGTGAGCATTGTCGGATCGTTGATGCTAACCATTAATTCAAAAAATTCGAACAGTTAGACATATGCATACAACCTATTCTCTTAAAGCATACAAACACAGTTTTTACGGAACTCAATTATGACTCAGCATGCCCAACTAACCTTACGCCACTTCAAATATGGTTCAACGTCAACTCAGCCCCACGTCATTTCGAGTATGACTCAGTTCAACCTAGTCTCACGTCATATGGCAGGATGCTAGCTCCTTCGAGCGAACAAGCACTAGTCCTCAATTTGTGTATGACGTGAAAGCACGACTTCGTTTCTAATCGTGACAGTTGAAATTTGGTGTACGGTTGAAATTCGCAACCTCCAGCCTCTTCCAATCTCGGCGAAACAAACACGCCCTTGGCACCTGCAGTAGCAACTTTCCTAAAAATGAAAAAGCTTAGAGATGGACTCTTAAATTAAGAAAGGGAACATGAAGATGCTTTCTTGAAATCATCTTTATATTTTGGTGCAGGATTAATATAATGAGTATACCTTTCTATGGCGAAATTATTGATCAAAACATAAACTTCACAAAGGTAAAGCTATTATAGTTCTAGAAGTAAACGTTCTTCGTTGCGTTGTTTTTGACGATAGAATATTTAAAATAACAATAGTGAGGCACCGTCATACATGATTTATGTTATTTGAATTTTTTAAAAATTAAAATTTATAATTTTTTGTCAAATTTTAGGTGTTACAACATAACATCCGTTTTTCAATCAGAAATTATTAATTTTAAGTGGCAAAAATTGTATAATTTTTCGACAATAATTGTTTTGCATTTAGGTGTTTCAAAATTGATAATTTCTAATAAACTTTCTAACCTGAATTTGAGTTATCTACTTAATCATTAGATGAAACTGTAAAATTCAATTTTTACGAAGTTCAAATAATCTGGATCATATTTAGCAGAGTCGATCATTGATGATTCAGATAGGTAAATCTAGTTACATAATTATAATTATTCAAAATTTCAAATTACAACACTTTTTAATTAAATGCTCCAACCAAGTCAAAGACTCAAGTTGGGTCCATGTTGATGTTGCAGTAACCCTATATAGAGAGTGTCTTGGGTTGGCAATTTTGGCTTGTCGATCCTGAAACACTAGTCATGGTCTACTTTGGACTTCTTAGAGTTAGGTTTAGTTACACTGAACACACCTTTAAAGGATGATCCTAATTTCCATTATATATATATATATATATATATATATATATATATTTTCTAGTTATCATCCATCCATACCTCTTCATATATATATTTAAAGGTGATGGATCCACCTGAATATAACCTCTGATAAAGACCTAATTAATTTAAAAAGTACTGTTAAAGTTTCTTGGATCCTTCTTTAGAATTAGCATGGAATAATAGAGGTAGGATCTATTTTGGTGGGGTGCACCACAAGATAATAGGGAAAAGAAAATAAAAGATTAAAATTTGAATACACAAATAAACTAGAGTAATATTAATAAAAGGCAAAAGAGATTCTTTGTAGAAATTAACAAAAATTAGTGAAGATTCTGTGCCACCAAACTTATGAATTTTCAGAAAAAAGTAAAAAAAGAAGTGGACTAGTGATAATTTAGTGGTTAAGTATTCAAGTATTGACCACAATATCTGAAGTTTGGGCGCCCGATAGGGAGCTTAATTAAAATTCGCAACTCATACCCGAAAATTATATTAAAGCTGTCGAATTTGACCTTTGATCGATCAAATTCCATTAATTGCACATCTTCAGATTTTAACATATATAGTGATCGATCTCTCGAGTAAGTTTAAATTTGATTGATCTGCAACAAAGACCCCCAGATTTCTCCCTTTTTTAATTCTGGAGTTTTTAGTCAGTGAAAGCAATACCCAGTTACCAAAAATTTGATTTAATTATCTGCTTATAGTTGATCATTAAATTGGGTTAAAAAATTTTATCAGCTAATTAAATTGCAATTCGATTCCCTACAAATTAATTCTTGCACGGATTAGGCGAGGCAAATACTAAATACGAGTACAGTAAAGCTTACTAGGGATTAACACCAGAGAGGAATTTGGTGGAAAATTGATGACTCTCCAAGGTAGGTTTGTTCATTAATTCCTCTATAAAGGAATTTAATTATAATGAAATTTAACCACCACTACTGTATCCCTTGTGTTTGTTCACCTTTTGGATTACTTGTTACAAGTCAAAAGTGTGCACCAATTTAATCCACAACTTCCTTCTTTTCTTTTCTTTTCTTTTTTTTTAGATTATAATAATGAAAGCTTCCTACAACAATAAAGAGACTATTTTACCATGGTGCGTTTATAGTTTCTTTTAGAAGTATTTTGAATCAAAATCTTTTCAAGCGCTTCTTTTTGTAGTAAATTCACAACCTCTAGTTAAAGAGTTTTTTCTTGTTTTGAGAGAGAGAGAGAGAGAAATAGTAAGCTAAAACAAACTTATGGGACACTTTAATTTACTCAGTACTACTTAAAATGAGTGCAACTTGAAGGGAAAGAAAAAACAAAGATCAATGATAAACAGGTGGACAAGTTATTCCACATAAAGTTGGAAACAATTAGTCATTGATGACATCTCTCAGGGTTTGGCCTCTAGTTTACTTTATCTGTTGTCTACAGCTGTGAACATCTTCACTAGTTCCAAGTTGCATGCACACATTCATGTCATATTCACAAGATTCATGTGCTTTTTATTAACTCATCAAATTCAACTTCACCCTTGTTGCTTTGTATTGATTAAGGATTTTTGTTTTGTTTTCTTCTATTGCACCTTTAAGGATTCAACCAATCTAAGCAATATTGCTTGTGATAATGACCTTGGCACTACTTGTAATATTGGTTAATTTCCTGGAATCAATTAAATACAGCTGTGAAATAATTTTCTGGAATCAATTATATATATATAGTCCGACTATTATACTTATACTTGTAAAATCATCAAATAATTGATAAAGTTTTTACTGTTAGATTTATTCTTTGACTAATTTCAGCATTTAAATTATACTATTCCACCAACCACCCACTAAATTCAAAGGCCCATTATTATTCTAAACACATATTTTTTAATTTAATAGATAAAATCTTATAAGCACCAATGACTTTATACTTTTAAGATAAAAACTCAATTATATATATATATATATATATATATATATATATATATATATATATATATATATATATATATATATATATATATATATATATATATATATATATTAAAAATTGGTGAACTTACCACTGTTCGTGAGAAGATAGTCTAAATTTCTTGCACCAAGCATCAAAATCCGCAAGAACTTTATATCATATGAATAACATTAGAAAGTTCTTAATAAGATTTTATTTTATTTCAGAAAAAGATAGTATATATATATATATATATATATATATTGAGAGTTTATTTATTTTTTAAAACATAAATTTAAATAGAAATATAAAATAATTGGACTTAGAATTTAAGACGTCGGATATCAACTATGAAATTCTCGTCACTTATTTTAGAAACAGTTAATATTAAATTGTTGAATGAAATGTTGCGTCTTTTTCTGCATGATCAAATCGACAACACTGATATTAACAAAAAGAAAAATTAAATGGACTTTTTTTTGTGGCCTGGATAGGGCTCTAAGCCCAGTTTCATTGGATCCAATTGCGAAATGGGCTGATTAGAAAGGAAAAAAGTATGCACTTAAAATTGTGTTCTTGTTTGTCATCATAGAAAATTTAAGCACACTCTTAACAAGCTTTCCTTAGAACCATTCAAGTATCATTTTTAGATATTTTACAAATGTTACATTCGGTTTTCGATCAAAACTGTCCATCAACCCATTAAAATTTATGTTTGGATCTGATCGTGTTTGAATTGAATTTTAGTCTACACTTCTATCTGAAATATCGAATACAAAGTCAATTTTCGAAGCACGTCGGATTAAGTTTAGATCAAGTTACAAAACAGAAAGCGCAGTTCAGACCCAATGAGCGCGAACCGAAATCCAATTCAAATCCAGATTCTAATAAAATTGAATGAAAGTTAGTTAATCTAGAAAACTAAAATGGAAACCTCAAGGCACATTTTTTTATTCAAAATAAGCCACAAAGCACCATGTGAAAATAGAGTCATCAAAGAACACATGATTCCACATAAATTATTCTATTCCATTAATTGGCCCCACTTCACTTATCTTCAATTATTAGGGAACCTGGGATCCCTAAACTATGATAGGAGGTTAGTTGGAAATTTCCTTACAAAAAAGGGGTAGCATGCATGGTAGGCCCTTTGTTGTGCTCTTTTTCTTTTTAGTATGTTTCCATGGTTTTTGATTTTTGTGTGGGTTACTTTTCCTATTTTCTATCACTTTGCTAGGTGCATGTTGGTCCCAGTAGCTAAAAGAAAAAAAAAATGCAAAATCATAGATTTATAATTAATATTTGGTGGCATATAAATGAGACTCCTCTTTAATGAATAAATTAATCTATGTTAAATTCCAAAAAAAAGAAAGAAAGAAGAAAGAAAGAAAAGAAATTTGATTATCATTACTTGGGTGATATGTAAAGAGAAGTGATTAATTAGTTTCTATAATGCATTTGTTGTGAAATCTTTTCTAATTCACAATGCTCCATGGCCCCAAAGGAAAGCCTAGTTATATGTTGTCTTCAGAGTAAAACCCTCAAAGCTAGTAATTAAGCTGGTTAGTTAGACCACATTTGATTACATTCTTTTTTAAATTTTTTATCTTTTTGATTATTTTTTTGCCAATTAATGGATCGCGAATGACTGACTACTATGTTTGTAAAAGCACTAAGTAATTGGTGCTTGTAAATTTTTTACCGTTAGATCTATTCCTTTAATTAATTTTATTCCTTAGATTAAATTATTTTACCAACCATCTACTAAATCCAAGAGGCTATTATCATCTTAATCGCTCATTCTTTTATCCAAAGACTAAAAACCTATCAGTACCAATGAAGTGATACTTTTAAAAGTATAGAAAGTCAATTCTATAGAGAGTTTGGCTACTATGCTTGTACAAGCAGAAATCAATTGGTACTTATAAGTTTTCTAATCGTTAGATTTACCCCTTAGATCTAACTATTATATATATATATATCCTTTAGATCTAACTATGAGAGAGAGAGATAGAGAGAGAGAGAGAATTGAGCTTCTATGCTTTTAAAAGTACCAACTCATTGGTGCTGATAGGCTTTTAACTCTTGAATGAAAAGATGTGTGGTTAGAATGATAGTAAACCTTTTGGATTTAGTGGGTGGTTTGTGAAATAGAATAATCTAAGAAGTGAAATTAATCAAATGGTAGAAAACTTATAAGTATCAATTACTTTATACTTTTACAAATCTAGTAGCTGGAATATATATATATATATATATATATATATATATATATATGAGTCTGGCTATTATGCTTGTACAAGCACCAAGCAATTGGTGCTTATAAGTTTTTTACCATTAGATCAAATCCTTTGATTAATTCTATCCCTTAAATCATATTATTCTACTAACCACCCACTAAACCCAAGAAGCCCACCATCATCATAACCGCACATTTCTACATTCAAGAATAAAAAACTCACAAGCACAAATAACTACAATAATAGAAACTCAATTATATATATATATATATTAAAATTGATATATTTTTGAAAAATTAAATCCGACTATATTTATAAATTTTTTTATTATTAAATTTATATTGACATAAGCTTTATTGTAGGTCAAACCTTCCGTATTTTTTGTCAACATCTGCACTTGAGCTGTCAAACAACTGTTCTAAACTACAAGTTTATCATTTGTATATGTAGTACACATATTAAAATAAACAGTCGCCATCTTCCATTCTAGTCAAATTCATCTCAAAATATAAATAAGAATCTAAACTCCAATGAGAGTACCCAAATTATATTTGGAAAATGCTATGTATACATTTTGAATGAGGTGTATATCATACATCCCACCTCATTTAAGGATGGGATAAATTTTACCGGTCACTTGAAGTGATCGATGAATAAGTCTCCATTTCTTGAATGGGATGGGGTGTATGATATACACCCCATTCGGGGTGTATAGATAGAAAAGCCCATTATATTTTATGAATTACCGGTTTATTAACATATTTAAAGTATTATAATTTTATAATACATGGGAACACATTAGCGAAAACAACAATTAAGAATAACCATAAAAAATCCTAAAAACTACTAAGAATTTTTTTAAAACAAAAATTTACGGGACTCGAAAAGCACTCCTGGTGGGGACACGTTAAGTTAGCATATTAATAAGGAAAATGCTACTTGTACATCCGTAAGGAATGTACATCTCATATCCCCACCCATCTAAAGGTGGGGGTGTGATGAGGGGTCACTTGATGTGACCCGTAAAAAACATCACCACCATTAAAAGAGTGGAGGTGTAGGATGTACACCCCTTTGGGGTGTACATGTAGCAATCCTCTATTAATAATCAGAGGATTGTGTTTAAATAAAAGCAAAAAAAATATTGTAAAAAGTTGTTAAACAAAGCGACAAACAGTGAGAAGCTCTTGTTCCCAGGTCACAAATTATAATAATCGTTAATAAATATCATTAATAAAATTATTAAAGTGGCAGTTCCGTAGATCTCTCCCCTGCTTATATATATATATATATATATATATATATATATATATATATATATATATATATATATATATATATATATATATATATATAATATAATATATATATACTGGGAACTTTTTTACTTACTAGGACTCTACCCTTCGAATTTTTTTTTTTTCTTTATCTCGAACCTTTTTGTCGCGCCTCCTTTTGCTTCCTAAACCTAAAAATTCCCCCCGCAACACCCAAAAAAGGGAAATTTGAAGGGCTTTTTCGCAAAAAGATTCGTCCTTTTTCCGCTCCTCCACTGTTCGGATGTAGTATCAGTACCAACGAAGAGAAAAGACGAGGGCTTTCGCGCTTCGGCAACGGTTGTGGCGGGAAATTCGAAGTCGAATTGTTCTTGCGCATTCGCTCCGCTCATGGACCGGATCCAGTTTGTGAGTATTTTGATTTGTTTTGGTGGGAATTAATTTGTTTCCATTTAACCCATTTTGGCCAAAAATTTTGGTTTTTTTTTTTTTTATAAAAATCAGGTTCGACTTTTAATTCCCTTGTTTTTAATTTAATTTTGCTATTTTCAGAGTTGTGCGTGTAGTTTTGGGAATTTGATTTCGTGGTAACTGTAAAAGTAGTAATTTTCTCTATTCTCCTCATCAAAATTGTGTAGTATGATAAAAAAACAGCTTTTTTTCATCCTATATGCAACTCAAAATTAGACATTTTTACTCTTAATTAGATGTTTCTGGTCCTAAATGCAGGCACAAAGTGATAATTCTGAGGTATCGAATGAGATTGCTGGTCCAATTGAGTCTAAACTATTATTAAGTTATAGTTTTAATGAAGGGGACAATAGTACTGGGAATGATTCAGCTTTTTATGAGAAGTTTATCCTTGATGATTTGGAATCCTACTGGGACGAGCTCAACGACCGTTTAAGCGTGATGAGGATGGCGAGCGATTCGGTTACCAAAGGAATGGTGAATGCCGTGGCTGAAGAGGCTGCGGAGAAGATTGCGGCGAAGGAGGCGGAGATAGCTATATTGAACAAGGCTCTGCTTTCCTGTAATTCTAATGCGGATTTAGGCGACAGATTGGGGATAATTTCGATGATTCCTAAACTCAGCTTGATGAATGCGGAAATTAACAGGGCGGAATCACGGTTGCCTCAAGGATTTTTAGACGCAAGCGCGGAATTTACTAACACCGAACATGTCGCTACACTGAGGATTGCAGCGGAAGAGCAGTTTCAAATGCTTAAGGAGAATATTGCAGATTTAAGAGACAGCTATTCGAGTGATAAAATTCACGCCGAAGTAGATACTAACAAAAGATTAGTTGAGATTGATGAAAGGATTGATGGGTTGAGACTAATATTGTCGTCTGGATTCGAACAAGTAAGTGATGCTTTTGGTTTGATTAAAGCGCTTATCTTTGAGCACCAGTGGGAGCACGAGCTCCAAAAAGAAGTTGCTAGTACCATGATTCATGATTATATAAGAGGCCTTCATCATGAGTTTGAGGCAAAATTGTATGAGCAAAGGGGTCTTCTAGAAACCCTGAATCTGAGGTGGCACAAAAAGATCGCGGAATTTACTACATTGCGTACAGAACTCGATGCTGTTTCGACATCATTGTTAGGTTCAGAAATGGGTACGCTTTTCAGCCACAGTAGCCGTGACAGTTTCGAAGAAGTGAATGTTGTCAAAAGGAACGACGGAGAAGGTATTCCATCCCATCAGGCGGAAAACGGGAATCTCGAGGCTGTGGAATCTGTTAACTCTGATGATTTCGTGTTAGATGTCGTTGATTTCTTATATCTAAAGCACAAGCCAAGTGAAGAGATAATAAAGTTCTTTATTTCAGAAATGACCAAGATGCGGAGACAACATGACGTAGCATTGCAAGAGAAGACCGAAGAACTCTTTCGTCTCAAGCGAGAATTCCACAAGGAGAAAGGCTCGGCGCCTTTTAAAAAGGACAAAGAGTTTGAACTGGTGAGGAGAAAAGTGTCCGAAGTCGTTTCAAAGCTGGATGAAATACTCTTTAACAGTGCGGACTTTCCTGTGATTACTGAGGACTCTGAAGAAATATGTAGATTGAAGGACAGGAATGAGTCCCTGTTTTATGAAAACCAGCATCTTCGTAGCTTGCTTTCGGATAAAAGAAAAGAGGTTAAGGACCTATCATCGCAGGTCTCAGATGCAGCGAGTAAGATGTCTCTTCATTCGTCGTTGGAGGCTACACTTTTGAAGCAAGTTAAGAATCTTAAAGGTGAAGTGGAGGACTTGAAGGTAGAAGGTAATGTTAAAGATGTAGTAAGCCGCTCTATTTTAAGAGAAATTTTCAATGATTACAGTTTCTGCATGGAGGATATAGAGATTCGGACCAATATTATGCAGGAGACATACTCCATTTTGTTTCAAGGAGTTAAATGTGAGGCTTTATCATCCACAAATCCTGCTATGCAAAAATATTTTTCTGAAAGAGCTTCTCTAAAGGATATGCTTTTAGAAAAGGAAAAGACGTTAAATTTGGCAAGTGAAGAGAACCAGAGGATGAAGCAGGAGATCACATCTTTGTCGATTTTGATTAACAAAAAGGATCAATTGGCGTCAGAGGCACGGTCTTCATTGATTCAACAAAAGGAGCAATATGACATAGTATGCCACGAACTTAACATGCTTAGAGATCAAGTAGGCAAGCACGAGACGTTGATCTTGGATTTTAGGAAGGACTCAGATTCAATGAAAACTCGATTGGATGAGACGTCCCAGCAAGTTCTTGATTATGAATTGGAGATAAGTAAACTGAATCAAGATTTAAATACTGCTACAAATGCTTTGGATGAATCAGAAAAGCAAAACCTCCTACTTCGTGGTATTGTTGAGGAGAAGCAAAAGACATTATCATCATCTGTTTTGAAGGACAAGGAGCAAGTGGAGTGGTTAGAATGCAGTATGTTCGCTATGGCTGAGATGTCAAAAGCATTTGATGATTTCAAAAACAAAATGCTAGAAAAGATCAGACGAAATGAAAACAGGTGCTTATTTTCATTTTAATGTCTTTCTCCATTATTCTTGATTATCGTTGACTTGAACATAGCAGCTTTTCTAGACAAGAGAGTAGGTTTTAGGATTTGAGTCATAAAATGTGTCTAAAAAACAGGTTGATTTTTAAGTAATTGAGCAGTTCCGTTCGTAAGCGACCTAAAGAAATTTTCAGTTCTCCAGATATAGTGAACCTGTGAACCTTCTTCTCAGGCTTATCCTTTTTGTTACTTAAAATATTGGAGAAGTTATAATTAATTTCTTGGGCAACTTAAAAGTATCATTCACATATTAGCAGTGCAAATAAACTCTTTCATCTTGTAAGAAATCAAAGTAATCTCAACTAGGTTAATATAAGTTGCGTGTACTCGAACAGACTTGAAATTGTACCTATTTCATCTCGGTCCATTTTCCAGTTATTGTAGAGGCTGAAATCTCGAGCAATTGCAGGTTAAAAACACTGAGCCATCAGTGCAGGCCACTGGTCCAACAAGCCGTCGTTCTAAAGAAAAATGGTCTCTGGTATAAACAAATGCTTGAGATTAGATGTTCTGACCTTCAGAAGGCTGAAGCGGAGGTATGATACTCTGATTCTGGTTCAGATGGTTGCCTCTATGTCGTGCGTCTTGCTTTTTACTCTTCCCTTTGTCTATATCTTGTTACATTTCCTTTGATTACATTTCTAAGGCAAAATTTTGGACGAACGAGCATATTTCATAACTAGGGTGGAAACTGGAATGAGGGCTTGCACGAGAGGGAACAATACGTGTTAGACGGTGTTCTTTTAGATCTAGACAAACTAGTTTACTCTTAGTCCTCGAAAGATTTCCTTCCTGAAATCGCGCAGTAAATAGGCAAGAATATATTGTATCGTCTCCATCGGCCATTTTAAATAGCTTAGAGGTTCTTCCATATTTTAAACCAAATCTGGCATGCCTGTTCAATTCCGGCATCCCTAATCTTGTGAAAACAAATGTTGGCATGGTTCTCTGACGTATACTTTCTCGATCTGATAACACTGACATGTTTTATCTCTTATATTTGAGTCAGGTTGATCTGCTGGGGGATGAAGTTGATTCTCTTCTAAGTCTTCTTGGAAAGATATACATAGCACTCGATCATTACTCTCCGGTGTTGCAACATTATCCTGGGGTGACCTGTCTCTATTTAGAGTTTCTTTATCTTTCCTTGTAAAATAAAGTAGGGTGCTAAACTCTTTTTGCTCATGAATGTATATTTTGACATTTTTGCAGGTGATGGAGGTTCTAAAATTAGTTCAAAGAGAGTTGAAGGGTGAAAACATTGGTTCGAGGTAATTCAACATGGAACATACAACGGAGATAGCATATTTGGGCATCGCTGAAATGACTTCCTCTCTTTGATTG
This sequence comes from Tillandsia leiboldiana, assembly GCA_029204045.2. Classification (NCBI taxonomy): domain Eukaryota; kingdom Viridiplantae; phylum Streptophyta; class Magnoliopsida; order Poales; family Bromeliaceae; genus Tillandsia; species Tillandsia leiboldiana. Next base: position 2,530,181 of record CM055065.1, read on the forward strand.
CTGATGATTCTGGACCATATTAACCTACCGAGGTTACGAGGAGTCGAACACTTCAAGAACCCTGTTGACAGTTGTCAATGTTTTTTTTTTTTTTTTTTTTTTTTTTTTTTGAAATAATGCTTAGAGATTTTTTTTCCCTTTGTTGTTGATAGATGAGGCACCAGTTGTTTGAGGCCGAGGATTGTGAGAGCTTGCGCAGAAAATACTGCAACGTTCTTTTGCACAAAATTGAGTAAATATAACACTGCATGTAAAAGCGATGGCTATGAATGAGGACGCAGTGATCATACGCTTACATTCTTCGTTCATTGTTACTTTAAATAAGGTATGGAATAAGATATTATTCTCCAAACGCTTTTGATTATGAATGAAAATAATAATTTTTGTTTTTCTGAAATAAGCTGGTATAAAACTGAAATTACTGTTCGTCTTTTACTGCAACAATATTTATTCTCATTTAAAAATAAGCTTAATTAAAAAATATATAATTTTAATTATTGTATTAATTTTTTAATTAATTTAATATTTTATCTAATTTAATTATTTTATCAACTAATTATTTAAAAATTAGATAATTAACTAATTAAATTATTAAATTATTTGTAGTTAGTTAAATTATTTATTATTAATAATACTCATTATTGTTAATTATTTTATCAATTAATTAAAGTAAATATAATTTAAATTATCGTATCAACTCTTTTAAGTTTTAACTAATTAATTTATTAAATTATTTATAGTTAATTAAATTATTTATTAATAATATTTATTATTGTTAATTATTTTATTAATTAATATTTAGAATTATCTGACAATAATTAATTAATAATTTATATTAATTAATTAGATAAAATATTATTATTTTAAAATTATAGTTATTCTTATTCTCACTATCTCAATCTAACTATTCAAACACTATTTTTTTTTATTTTTAGGAACAATCTAATTTTTATCGAAACGTAAAATTTATCTTGTTTCTATTTGTTTATCTATCACTGCAATCGAGATTTGATTGTCGAGAGCTATATTCATTTTGTGTGTGTCGAATTCTCCACTATAATATTATCTGCTTTGTTTAAATTTTTTTAAATTTAAATTAAATAAAAATATAAAATAATTTAGTTTCGAACGTAAAATGTCACTATGGAAATTTCATATTATTTATGCATTTAGTGTTAAAATATTAACAAACAACCCAAAAATGCATTAAGCAAAGAAAACTCTACAAACCTTCGTTAGATGGAATGGTTTGTTAGATGGAATATGTCATGTGTCAGCAATTCATTACCTTTTCGTTTGATGAAATATGTGCGAGAATTAATGACCCTACAGCAACTATCATAAAATTTAATGTTTAAAATTATAAACAAATTAAAAATTTTGAGTATTAATCTCAGAATTATTATAATTTTTTAAAAAATTATACAATAATTTTTAAAAAATTATAATTTATCAAATAATTTTTTAAAATTTTATTTGATCAATTAATTTTGTTTTTTTTTTCTTGCCAACTTAGTACTTAGTATTATATATTATATTGGATAAAAATGAAAACCATGGTGATTTTTAGAAAGCGATAATCATTCATTATTTTAAAATTATTATTATTATTATTATTATTATTATTGTATAGATAGTGAATTTTTTTATTAGATTGTTTGGATTGTATTTGGATTATTATTAAAATTATATGGGTAGATTGTTCTAACTTTTTTAAGTTGTTAAAATTATTAGTAATTTATTAAAATTTGTATATAATAATTATTATGGTTATATATGAAAATAGGGAGAAACGGTAAATAAATTATTTTTACTGTTTTTTTTTAAAATTAAGTAATTGATGGTAAGTAAATGCTTAAGTAACAAGGTGAAATTACCAAATCATCTTCGTCATTTTCATTTATTACAAACGATCTCTCCCCCTAAATCCAGCGAAACCCTTGATAACCTTTTTCTCTCTCTCTCTCCTCTGCGCCTTTTGCCCCCTCGTTCCCGTTCCCGCCCCTTTCGCTCCAAAATCCCCTACCCTTCCAAACCCTAAACCCTAATCTCGAGGAAGAGGCGCAAGGAGCTCAGCAATGGCGAAGGACGACGAGGAGTTCCGGGGCGAGATCGAGGAGCGCCTGATCAACGAGGAGTACAAGATATGGAAGAAGAACACCCCGTTCCTCTACGACCTCGTCATCACCCACGCGCTCGAGTGGCCCTCGCTCACGGTGCAGTGGCTCCCTGATCGCGAGGAGCCACCGGGGAAGGACCACTCCGTGCAGAAGATGATCCTCGGGACCCACACCTCCGACAACGAGCCCAACTACCTCATGCTCGCCCAGGTCCAGCTCCCACTCGAGGACGCCGAGAACGACGCGCGCCAGTACGACGACGAGCACGGCGAGATCGGCGGCTTCGGCTGCGCCAGCGGAAAGGTCGGTGTTCGGATCTTTGAGTACCATGTTGTCTACTTGATGCGATAGTTGATAGATTTGGAATGCCTAGGTTTTCCAGTTTCTGATCGGCTTTAGATTCTCGTTGTTAAATAATTGGGCTTGAATTATCCCAGACTCCATTTTTTTTTTTTTTTGGTTTAATCTTTTGTTTTGTGCGACTAAAGTCGTCTTAGGATGTGTTGATTTCATCGTTTAATTCTGCGGAGGTAATTTACTCTACCTTTAGGTCGTTTCGTTACTCTGAGGATAACTGAGGACAATTTTTTTTTTTTTTTTTTTTCCTTGCTTTTAGATTCTAAAGATAATTGTTTTGTCTCTGTGAGTTAGTGTAATGTAGGATGGATTAACTATACTGAGTTAGGGGATAAGTGGGGATAATGTGAAGAATAGCTTGATTATAAAATTGGCTCCCCTCAGCTTCATATGCTACTTCTTCCCCTAATTATAATCTATTCGATAACCCGAGGTCTTATTTCTGTGACCCTGCTGAACGGTAAAGGAGGTTTTATGTCCAAATGATAACATTGCTATGCCAAGCAGGTAGTCGATCCATTGTATATGCTGAAGTAGAAATCTTGTGTAAGAGTTAACTAGGTGCTTGTGTTCCATCATCTGCATTTCTAGTTGGTTAACTACATCTTATGTATAATGCTCCAGGATAGTAACAGTGTTCATGTCATTGCGTCGTAGAAAGAGCTGTTCTTTGTAAGTACTTTTGGATAACATTTTTAAGTTCATTTTTCCAAGCTCTTAGTCCAAGATAGGTATATGCAGCTTTAAGCTGATATAATGCTTTACTAACTTAGATGTGCAAGTAGTGCTTATCATGTAAATTTTCATCCTTTCGGTGCAGGTGCAAATAATTCAGCAAATAAATCATGATGGAGAGGTCAATCGAGCCCGCTATATGCCACAAAATCCTTTTATAATTGCAACTAAGACAGTTAGTGCAGAGGTTTATGTTTTTGATTACAGCAAACATCCATCAAAGCCGCCTCTAGATGGTGCGTGCAATCCTGATTTAAGGTTGAGGGGCCACAACTCCGAGGGTTATGGTTTGTCTTGGAGTGTCTTCAAGGAAGGCCATTTATTGAGTGGTTCTGATGATGCTCAAATATGCTTGTGGGACATCAAAGCAAGTAGTAAAGGCAAAGTCCTTGATGCTCTTCAGACTTTTAAGGTACCTTTACAATGAATTAATGCTTGCTTATCATCAATGTTTTGGATGTTTTCTTTCTTTTTTCTGTATCTTTTTGCCCTGGCTTTAAAATACATTTTCTATATGTGACATTTTGAAGCAGCTTCGAACATGTAACTTCTCGAGAAGATTTATTACATATATGTTGAAGAGCAAATATCATCCCTCTATTTGTCAAGAGCTCCTAAAGTAGCGCCGCACCTAAAATTTAACTGGCATTAAGTATTATATTTTTGAGTTTGATATGTTTCAAAACCAAATCAGTTTGTAGCTATGCAATTTTGTGTAAGTTATCTTGATTTTCTAATTTAGTGTGCATCATTCGCAGTTGGGGAAAGAATTAAATTTTGCACTTCTACTTAGTTCTGGATACTTGAATATTCATCTCTTTTTTTGTTTTCCCCTCCCCAGAATCACCTTCTCTAACTTATTCAGTTTCCCTTCCTTTTAGTTTGTTTGTAGTTTGTTGATGACATTGTTGTCATTTTTAGTCTTGTACTAGTACATGACCTGAAAAACCATTCGATAGTAAACTGACAAGGATGGGAGGACTAAATGAACATGTTCGCTTGTTTGTTTCCAAGGAACTTTACCAGCTCTTTTATTTATGCCTAATATATTTTTTTTTGAGTCTACTTCGTTATCGCTTCTTCACAAAAGAATCTTGGATGGCTTCAAGGATACCTGAATTAGCAAATGTTACAACAATGTCTCTATTGAGTAGGTTCATGATGGTGTTGTTGAGGATGTTGCATGGCACTTAAGGCATGAATACTTGTTTGGCTCAGTTGGTGATGACCATTATTTGCTGATCTGGGACCTACGTACACCTGCCTCCAACAAGCCTATCCAATCTGTGGCGGCACATCAAGGTGAGGTAAGTTTGCTGATGAACTATCTTCCGTTGCTCTGAATGTAAATTCTGGACATATTTTTCCATTTTGAGTGCCAATACGTGGTTATGATTTGTTTCTTTAGTCCATTCTCTGGAAAAAAAAAAATCTTGTTTTCTGTGACTCAGTACATAATTACAATAATGATCAGCTAAGGCAGCACCCATTTAACATTCTAATTGAGAAAGGTTTCTCTATAAATAGGAGACTGCCATAGCTAAGTTTTTCCTTCGCATGTCGGTTCTGATGATGTTGATTTTTCTGTTGGGTCTGGTATTTGACTTAATTCATTAATGATTTAGCTAATAATTTGCACATGAAAACTGGAAGTTGGATCATCCTCGTTGTAAAAACATGAAAATTGGATGATTCTTAATGCAACATCACGATTTTGGTGCAGGTTAATTGCTTGGCTTTCAATCCCTTTAATGAGTGGGTAGTGGCAACAGGCTCAACCGACAAGTCTGTCAAATTATTTGACCTTCGGAAGATAAATACTCCCCTTCATTCATTTAACTGTCACAAGTAATCATTCTTATTTGTCATTTTATTCATTGTAACATATCATTCAGTTGATTCAACTCAAGTATGAATCCCTCACGTCTGCAACTTTTGTGATTTTATTAGAGAGGAAGTTTTCCAAGTTGGCTGGAGCCCTACCAATGAGACCATACTAGCATCCTGCTGTCTTGGTAGGAGACTTATGGTTTGGGATCTTAGCAGGTGAATATTTTTGCTTCTGCTACCTTTCTTCGCCGAAGATCCTAGTAATGAAGGATTGAATAGAAAGCTTCTAATCGTTAAAGAGGATTTGGTTTGCTTGCTTTGACTTATAGAACATCTCTACTATGAGAAACAATAGTCAGGTGCTTAGCAAATAAAAATTGTGAAGCTTTTACTGTGGCGGAAAGCCAGAATGAACTTCCTGGGCCCTGAAAAGCAGAAACTTAAATGATGCTTCTACTTTCCTGCATAGCAATGCTTTTGAGATCTTGGGGTGGTTTCATTGAAAAGGCTGCTTGTTATTCTTGTCCAAGGAAAAAACTTTTAGTATTTCTTGCCCTGTAGAAGCTCCACCCTCGACAAACACACTGAACATGGTCTCCTTTTTCATTTTCTTTTATGGTGTCGCTACTAAAGTATGTTCTCAACTTTGAATTGGCTTTTTTGTAAGATGTCATTGACTCTTAAAAATTTAAATGAAACTCTCTCATATGACTTGTTTCTTTTCCAGAATCGACGCAGAGCAAACACCAGAGGATGCGGAGGATGGCCCACCGGAGCTACTTTTCATCCACGGCGGCCACACAAGCAAGATATCGGACTTCTCATGGAACCCTTGTGAGGACTGGGTCATCGCGAGCGTCGCAGAAGACAACATCCTTCAGATTTGGCAGATGGCCGAGAACATCTACCATGATGAAGACGACATGCTGGTCGAAGAGCCTCCTCCCAGATCCTCTTAAGCTTAAAAAAGACTCTCGAAGGAATTCAAAGTTACAAGTGGGAAGTAAAAAAATATAAAAAAAAAAAAAAAAAAAAAAAAAAAAAAAAAAAAAAAAAAAAAAAAAAAAAAAAAAAAAAATTGATAAAGTGGCTAGTTTCTGTGCTTTCCTTTCATTTATGTTTTGTAATTGATCTATCTGGTCTGACAACTACTTTGCTGCCTTTTCTACTAATTTTACCCAGGCAGGCTTTTCGTATTTCAGCTGCTGTGGTTAAATTGTGTGTGTACTTTACCTGGCTACTGAGTGGATGAATGAATTTGTGTATGAAAAAAATTAGTCGCTTCAGGTTGATCAATATTAGGGTGGTTCTCTTACATGTTTTGACAAGAAGAAACTAAATAATCTTAAAATTTATTCTAATCACATTTATGGATAAATACTTAATAGTTATTTTGAAAATCTCTTTATAGTTATGGAAAATAACTTCAAAAATTTTTGAAAGCTCCAATAGAAGGGGGGAGCTAGCCCATGCAGTCCCTTATGTGGTGCGTGACAGCTTGCGCGCGGGAGACAAAAGTTCGTACATTCCCCGTTGGAGAAAATATTAGTTGCGCCGTGTCCACCATGTCAGTGAAGAAGACCAATTAGGTGACGTGGTGAACCGGGTCCAGAGAACAATCTCTCCCGTTCACGTTATAGCGAGAGAGAGAGAGAGAGAGAGAGAGAAACACACAAACAGGGGCGAGCAGATCTGCGTTTTATAAAAGAAAAAGGGGTTCGGTTGATCCACCCATGGACAAAACCATGTGTTTCCCTCGCCCGCCCCGGTGGACCCCATCCTCTCTCTCCCTCTTCTTCTAGAATTATAATTATAATAATAATAATAATAATAGTAGTAGTAATAAACTAATAATTATAATAATTGGCACTTTCCTCTAATTCTCAACCAACACACTCACCTCCCACACCACATAACACACTACCATCGCGGCGACAAAAAAAAGCAAATTGTTTACGCTCCCCTTCCAAAATCTCCAGGTGAGAGAGCTTTTTTTTCTTTTCTTTTCTTTTCTTTTTTTTTTTCCCCTGAATTTTGATTTACTTCACAGCGCAAAAGATACTGGGTAGTGGCAGTGCCTTTTCAGTGATTTCTTAGTTATCTATACACTACACTTTTGCTGATTTTTTTCATAAATTAGATAGGCAGGTGCTCATAATTACAGAGGCAAATTTTGGAAACCCAGATCCTGATTCCTGAGCTGAGGCCATTTAATTTTCAGGGTTATTATTATTGCTGAATCCTAAAATCTGTATCAGGGGGTTTTTTGGGGGTGGCGATTGCTTTGATTCTAGTGTGCAGATCACAAGAAGATGGTTCTGCTCTCTGCTTTTTGCTGTACTTTTTGGTGATTCACATCCTTGATAAGCTGTAGTGATCACAAGTTCTTCATAAGCTCTGTTGCTTTGTAGATCATAAATTCTACCTAGAAATGAGATTTTATGGGCTGTTTTTAGTTATTCTAGGATTTGTACCTCTAAAACTTGGACAAGCTCAAGTTAGGCCAATTATGATCAATTGCGGCTCCGATTCTAGCATCAATGCCGACGGTAGGCAATGGGTTGGTGATTCATCTCCTTCTCATAATTTCACCCTGAGCTCTACTGGAATTGTCGCGTCGACTCCGACGATTAGCGGAGAACCGGTATACGGAACTCTTTATAGAACCGCTCGCATATTTAATGCATCGTCGAGCTACAACTTCAGCGTGGTTCCCGGAAGTTACTTTGTGCGCCTCCACTTCTACCCTTTCTTTACGAATTACAATGCGAATGAGTCCTTGTTTGAAGTATCCGCCGACAATTTGAAGCTTGTTTCGATGTTCAATGTCCCAGGAGAGATTTACTGGAAGAATCTGAGAAGCAATTCGACAAGCGGCTCTCTTGTCAAAGAGTATTTCCTAAACATTAGTTCGAATCAGCTTCTGATTGGGTTTAGCCCCAATTCAGCATCTTTTGCCTTCGTCAATGCAATCGAGGTAGTCCCTTTCCTTGATGATAACTTGTTCAGCGGCTTCGCTACTAAAGTTGGCGGAGGCGGTGGGATGAAGAGCGCATTCAGTTCGGTCGATCGCGGGATTGAGACTATGTATAGATTGAATGTTGGAGGCCCGAGAATAGAGTCGAAGGAAGATCCTGGTTTGTGGAGGAATTGGGAATCGGATGAGAAGTTTATGTTCTCGCTCAGCGCTGCAAATACTATTACTAATTCTTCGAATATAAGCTATTCCTCCATAAATGATTCTCTAATTGCTCCTCTATTGGTCTACGAAACGGCGAGAGTGATGACCGATAATCAAGTTCTCGAGAAGAGCTTCAACGTGTCGTGGAAATTTGATGTGGATCCCAACTCTGATTACTTAGTCCGGTTGCATTTCTGCGAGTTGGTGTACGATCAGCCAAATCAGAGAATTTTTCGGATTTATATAAACAACAAAACTGCCGTGGCAAATTATGACGTGTTCGTGAAAGCAGGAGGGAAGAACAAAGCCTACCACGACGACTACATCGATTCAGCTACGCAACAGATGGGCACTCTTTGGCTCCAGTTGGGCCCGGACTCAGCAGCTGGTCCTACTGGCTCTGATGCGCTCCTTAACGGGCTTGAGATCTTCAAGATCAGCCGAAATGGTAATCTTGCTCATGCTACGAAGATGATTGATGATAATGAGACTGTTGTTAACGAGAAAGAACCAAAAAGTGAGGCCCTGTGGATTGGAATTGGTTCTGGCGTTGGTTTTGTAGTCATGGTTTCTTTACTTTTTGCTGTTATATTTTGCTTCTTTATCCAAAAAAAGAAAACAATTCCTGTGAAGGACACTCAGAAAAACAATCCTAATTGGCGCCCGCTCTCTCTTCATGGGACCGTGGGAAGCACCGCCAACGCTCTTGCGTCTTTTTCGCCGCTAAACCCTAATGGATCGATGGCAAGTACCAGAACCGGGAGGAGATTCACGATAATGGAAATTAGGGCAGCTACGAAGAACTTTGACGAATCATTGGTCATCGGAGTCGGAGGTTTTGGCAAGGTTTACAAGGGCGAGATCGAAGATGGCAAATTTGCAGCTATTAAACGTGCCCACCCACAATCTCAGCAGGGCATAAAAGAATTTGAGACGGAGATTGAGATGCTTTCGAAGCTCCGACATCGCCACCTTGTTTCCTTGATTGGGTATTGCGACGAACAAAATGAGATGATTTTGGTTTACGAGTACATGGCTAATGGGACTCTGAGAAGCCATTTATTTGGGAGTGATCTCCCCCCTCTTACATGGAAGCAAAGGCTCGACGCTTGTATTGGGGCGGCTCGTGGACTCCACTACCTTCACACCGGAGCAGAAAGAGGAATAATTCATCGAGATGTTAAGACAACAAATATACTGTTAGACCGTGACTTCGTTGCAAAAATGTCAGACTTTGGGCTGTCGAAAGATGGTCCGGCATTGGACCGTACGCATGTGAGCACCGCCGTGAAAGGAAGTTTTGGTTATCTCGATCCCGAATACTTCAGAAGGCAGCAATTGACAGAAAAATCGGATGTCTATTCTTTTGGTGTTGTGCTATTTGAAGTGCTATGTGCTCGGCCTGTTATTAATCCTAGTTTGCCCAGGGATCAGATAAATCTTGCTGAGTGGGCGGTTTACTGGCAAAGGAAGAATTCGATCGAGACTATTACGGACCCGCGGCTCGAAGGTAACTACTCTTTGGAGTCCTTGAAAAAGTTTGGGGAGATCGCTGAGAAATGCCTCGCCGATGAGGGGAAGAACCGGCCCTCGATGGGCGAAGTCTTGTGGCATCTTGAATGCGCCTCACAACTGCACCAAGCTTATCTGAGAAGTAAAGATGCCAATCTTTCGAGCATCGAAGAGGAAGGAGAGGAAGCTTGTAGAGATTCGCAAAGCATAGATGGAGAATCCGCCGCGGAGGTATAAATATGTGAGAACTTGGTAGAAATGGAGGAGGTGATGCTGCAAACATTCAGATTAGTTTCTGTGTAGTTTATATCCGAGTACTCTGCATGTAATGCAAATTTCATTTTAATGTTACTCGACATATTCATTTATTGTATTCATTAGTTTATTTATTTACCCAGTTCTACATGCAATCTCTTCCACAACTATTATTTGTGCTTGGTCTGCAAATAGATCTTTCGATGCTATTTTTTCTACTCTTTTTTGCAAGCTATTTCCATGTTAGTGTTTCAATCGAATTGTAACTCTTAATTCGTACCCGAGTCGAGTACTCGGTTGTAATGATTGGAGTGAATTATTAAATTTTTGTCAGAGTAGCAGATGACATGTTTTGTCTTATGAACGAATTTTCCCTTCTGATGATTTTTACCAGAATCCTATCTGAGTTTACCACCCCCATCATTAAATCACAGCCGTCCATTCTGCAGTCGAAGTGGACGATCGAGATTGCCTCCTGTAAACTCCTAAAGTTGGTCAACTTTTTTTTTTCTTTTTCTGGAGAGTGAATTTCTCTGCGTCTCTTCAACTACAATTTTGGAAATCTCCCACTTAAATGTTTATTAAAATATTAAATACAATAATTGTGACATATATAACATATTAAATATTAATTATTCTTTTCTTTTACTTAAAAAAAATTAAATTTAACTAATTTAAATATTTTAAATTTAGGGAAGCAGTGACCCGTAAAAAATATCGCCACCATTAAAATGGTGGAGGTGTATGATGTACACCCCTTCGGGGTGTACATGTAGCATTGCTCTTATTGTTTCCTGAGTAATCGGAACGTTGCCCGTGGAGCATATACCGCGGTGCACAGCTATAAGAATATAAATATCAGGGGATCATCACGATCTCTACCATTATCACTTTGCTCTTCGGCGACGTAGCACCGCACGATCTCCTTCCTCTCCGTTTCCGTTTCCGTTTCCAAAGAGGAGAGAGAGAGAGAGAGAGAGAGAGAGAGAGAGAGAGAGAGAGAGGACATAGCTCTCCTCCCCCTTCCTCCGAGAAAACCCTAGCGGTAGCATCTCCCCTTGCCCCTGTTCTTCGATTCTCCTTTGTTGCCGTGATTAGATTGTGCTCTTTCTCCCGAGTTAGGCTTTAGTGTTTTTTTTTTTTTTTTTTTTTTTTTTTTTCCGACAAGAATCGTCGATTTATTGTGATGTATGATACTATGATGTATCTCGTTGTCTTCTTTTGGGTTTTGGATTTGCATTAGATCGATCTCTAATGGATTGCTTCGGATTTCGTTTTGTTGTGTTCTTGTGTGGTAATTTCGTGATTTAGGGTTTCCAAGATGTATTATGTTTATTTTTAGCGGAGAAATTTGAGGTTCTTGATGGTTTTAAGTTTGCGGGATGTTGTGTGTTGTCGATGGGCTTCTGTTTCGGTTTAGAAATGTTAATGTCTTGCGGAAGTGGAAAAATTTGTGCAGCATTGTGCATCATTCTTTAGATTTTCTTTTGATTTTGCTTTGGTAACTGAAATGTGATTCTTTTTAGCATACTTCGATAAGGTTCTTTCAGTTTATGAGTTTTCTTTGGTTAACAAATTGCGTTTCTCCCTGAGTTAGATTTGGTTTCTTGTTTATAAGAATCGTCACTTTCTTTGTACCGTATGGTGAATTTTGGGTTCTGAGAAATGATGGTTTATTCATTTGCTGCCGGATTACATTTGGTTTCTTGTTGGTTAACGGCGACTGGTGAATACCTGATAATTGGTTTTGGTTTTACATTTGGTTTTGGTTTCCTGAATTAGGGTTCTAATCTGCTTAAGTCGATACCTACTGGATAATTTGGCTGCTTGTTGTCGATGGACCTATATTTGGTTTTGTTACTCGTAAATTTGGGATGTCATTTGATTTTTGCTAACTGGAATATAATTCTTTTCAGTGTCCTGTTTAATCGTCAGGTCTTTGAGTTGATTACCTGCTAATATCTTCTGGGGACCCAGAGTTCTTGTGAATTTGCCGGTTCTTTGAAGAAATTGCTGGTCCGATTAGGGCTGGCTTCAGCAATCCAACCACGGCTCCAAGCAAAGAAACCCGTGTTCTAATTAGAAGGGGAAGAAAATGTTCTCAGGGTTTTTCTAAGTTTCTCCTTGCGTCCCCTTCTTTCCACGGGGGTCGGGGTGCCCTACCTTCTGCTGGAGGGCATCCTTCTGATCTGACTTTCCTTGCTGGTGGCGGTGCTGAAGTCTGATCAGACTTCAGTATTATAGTTTTCTGTTTTAGTCGATCTATTAAGCATCATAAAATATGGTGTCAGTCACACAGGTTGAGGGTGAGTACCCATTTCCGAGGCAGAATTCTAGCTTAGAGCAGTCTAAAGGCGACCAAGTGCCTCCAAAAGGTTTGCCTTGCCTATTCTTTATTTATTTTTCTTCATGTTAATGAATATTTATCACTCATATGTAATCTTATAACTTTTCACTAGTAGTGAATTTTCTTCTCATATATATTTTTCATGCTTGCTATGCATTGGCCATGGTCATATAATCCTGAACCAAATTGAATCCTGCAATGTGTTGTGACAGTTTGAAAATGGCTGAAAAGATAAAAGAGAAAGGAAGTAGAGCTCAAATTGCATCCCGTCTGATTCTCACTTTGGGGCATTGTGAAATTTTCAGGTATTAAGACACATCTTTACAGCCTTGGTGTTATTCCAAAGGATAATGATGCCTGCAGAGGGTTTTTTTGCACTGCTGAGGATAGTCAGAGTTTGCTTGATACTTTCCTCCTTTCTCAGGTTGATAACTTTCTAGAATTGGGTTATATTTCTGATTGCTTTTGGATTTTAATCTAATCTTCTGCTTTACAATCATAGTGGGAATATCGTGCTTGGAAGGGTCAGCTTGAATACGATGTCACTGCCTGCGAATTTAAGGTGCATTTTCAAGGCTTTCAATTGATGCAATCAGTCTTCCAGTTTAGTTTTAGGCTTTTAGCACATTCTCTGAATGAATCTATCACCCTGCAGGTTATCAGTGGTAGAAAGAAGTTTATTGTCCAATTGAATAACAGATGGAATGCACAATTCCTTAAGGAATTTGAGAACAAATTTCTTCAACCGTTGGGATTTATGAAGTCAAACTACATGAAAAATTGCGAGGAAATACTATTCTGTGTTTCCCAGGGAGAAAAAGAGAGCTCTGAGCTAGTACCTTTGACGGTGCTACCTAAAGATGGAATTATGATCATTGCTAATGTAAGTACGAATCTGCAGTTCATACAAAATAAACTTAAACTATATGCTGAATAATTTTTGAGTTGTGTTTATGATCGGTCCATGTCTTTTTGTCTAAGGGAAATCCTGTTGAGTACGGTCATGTCTACTTGGTGCCTTATGTTATCCACCAGCTACCATTGTTTTGGGACCGAAAGATATTAGGATTAATCACACAGATTGCTGTTGAAGTCAATAATTCCTCATTTCGAGTTTTCCTTGACAATGCCTCTGCTACTTCAGGTCATATATATTTTCAGGTAACTTTTTTAATTTTTTGTACAGCGCGCAAATCATATCCATATCTCTCAGTCTATTAAACTTCTCTCCTTAATTTCATATGTAGATCTCATAAGCATAAGCCCACTGATATATGCTCAATGTTACACCTTTTAACAACTGGTTCCGAGTAGAGAGACTGTTATTGGAGAGTTTGACAACCATCATGTTAGACTGGAGTTTCTTTTTTCTTTTTCTTTTTCTTTTTTGTATGTCCTGATTATGCATTTTTATTGAGGCCTAGGTATCTCATCTTTGAATTTCAGCTCCTTCGCTTCGAGTGATGGTTGCAAATGATTGCATGTCTCAATATCAGATGCTTAGTAAATTAAGAAATCTGTCTTATGGCGTTAACAGAGGTGACATGCCTACACATAATCCTAGATGTCGTCGGGTATGATTAAAGTAATAGAATAAATTGCATGCTCCAGAGGAAGTTTCGGATAGCTCAAATAACTATAACTATGTGGGAAAGTTAAAAAGTGATGATGTCGGATGATTGTGATGGGTTAATGGGCATGAATTTTGAAAGGTTTCTTGATAAGTATGACCAGGGGCGGCACGCATGGTGCAAAGGGGGTCTCGCATGACCCCCAGTGCCGCGAGACCCCCTTGAGTATCGCGTGAGACAGTGCGATACCCAAGCAGGTATCGCAGTATAGTGCCAACTGTGTCGATTCCTTTGATTTTTTTTTTTTCTTTTCTCCGTCCCCCCCCCCCCCCCCCCCCCCCCCCCCCCCAATTGTGCCCACGCCTGTAGGTAGTTTTTTTTTTTCTTCCCACACTTTGCCGCCTTACCCCCTCGTGCTATTGGTGATTTTTTTTTCTTCCCTCCCCCCTTCCCCCCGCAATGGGTTTTTTTTTTCCTTCCCCCTTTATGGTTTTTTTTCCCTTCCCACAAAAAACTACTAAAAAAACTCTCCTGCAATGGGTTTTTTTTTTTCCCTTCCCCCTTGATGGATTTTTTAGTAGCTTTTTGTGGTTTTTTTTTTTTTTGCCCCCCTCCCCGTGCCGCTTCCTCCCCACATGCTGATAGGTTTTTTTTTTTTTTTTTTTTTTGTAGTTTTTACTTTTATTTTTTGCTATGGTTTTTTTATTTCCCCCTCCCATACCCAATGGGTTTTTTTTTTTTTTTATTTCCCCCTCCCATATCCTGATAGGGTTTTTTTTTGTGGTGGTTTTTTTTTTTCCCTCCCCTTGGCTGGTGATAGATTTTTTTTCCTCCTTCCCTACCCCGTCTTCTACCGTGCCGATCGTGGGAATCTTTTTTTTTTTTCTTTTGGTGGCCCTTTGTTAAAATTTTTTTGTATATGTAGATTACAATATGTCGTATGATCCATCGTAACGATTTATGTAAAGCTAAGCAGCCAACTCTCTTTAAAGATGTAAGTTTAAATAATTGTTGTATTCGTGAATTTTATTATTATATTTTAATTTGTATTCTCTATAAGGTAAAATTGTTTATCACTATATTAATTGGTGAGTATAGTAAGCTATATATATATATATATATATATAGACAATATTCATAATTATTTGACTAAATCTTTCAAAATAATATTATAAAAACTTATTGGGACAAAAAAAAAAAAAAAAAAAACTAAAATAAGAACGTGCCAGAGAGTCCCATTAGGAGGTCATGCATATCTATCGGCACGCAATCGTGCCATGTATCGGCACGGAGGTGAACATGTGTCGTATCGCGCCAGGTAACCATCCTCACATTCCCGTGCCACGGCACTTTAATCTTTGAATATGACATACAATATATTTGTGGATGTAAATTAAAAATTGGAGTTATATTGCTCTCTAATGCAAACCTCCTCCTACTTTATGTGTTCCACAGTTCTTCTAGATGTCTGTTATATTTTAAGGTTTGCAATTTTGAAGTTGTCCCAACTATATTTTTCCTGCTTTGATGTCGGAAATTTATATTGTTTCACATGGACTCATTTGAGCTTAATCAGTAGTGGTTTTAAAATTTGTTTCACTTCTTGTGGTCATTATAAACCACAGGTTTTGTGTCAGGAGTCCTCTGACCAAACATTGATCAAGTCAGTGAAGTTGACAGCCTATTGTTTTCTTATGTTGTTTTTGTTTTATGAATATGAGTAGAGGGCATGCAATCACATAGAATATGAAACAATTCTGATTTTTTTCTTTTTCTGCAACATTTCTTTCATTATTATGTGCGTTGCAGTTGGGATAAAAAAGATGCAACAATGGTGGATTGGAAACCAAATTCACTTTGTTTTTTTGAAAGAAATAAGGTGAAAGATAATAAATTTTGTCTAAACTTCTTTGAACATCTTTTAGGCACCTCCAAACCTCAATTCGTATGGAATCATACCTTACAATCTTTCGGAGTTTCATTTTTCAGAAAAGCATGCTTAACCTCTCTTTATGTAGAATTCGAATCCATTTGCTTTCCGTTTCTTTTTGTCCATGAGGTAGGGATATTTCTTGAGCATTTTCTCTTAACTGGCGTGTTTTCTATAACTATTGTTATTATCTTATTAGTATGATTCTTTAGAGGCAGTTTGATTTTTTGAGTTCTCATTTGGGTGTGCCAGTTGAACCATTTCCTGGAATTTCTTTATTCTTTAACTAAATACTAATCCCCTCAATAATTTCCTTGATGAGGTATTTTATTCGGAGTCTTGTAAGGCTTTTTGAAATGGCCTTTTTTGAAGGGATTTCCTTGCCTATTTATTTGCTTTTTGGTGTGAATTATCATATTACAAACATTGTATGACTTGGAGTCCTCAAATTTGTTAAATATTTAGTCTTCTAGAGAAAAAAAATGTCGTCTATATATGCTATGGGATGTTTGCCAGTAGTAGTAAACTTTGCTTATTTCACTACTCGAAGATGTTTCTGGACCATTTACCTTTATAGTTCTGTAACTAGTCAGGTGAACAAAAACATTTCTAACACATAGTGTACAGCCTCTCTTCATCGATGTAGTTGTAAGCATCATGCCAGTACACTTGAAATGGTTTTGACCATATATCTTCAATGCATTAACACAATAAGAAAAAAACGCATTGACATGTTTATTCTATGTATGTCACAGGCCAGTTACTTTGCAAACCCTTTACCTGTGGAGCTTTTCCCTACCATCACTGCATATGAGGATGTGCTCATAACAGACACTCGAATTTGTGAAGTCGTGGACTATCCTCTTAAAACTTTGGTGTTCATGAGCAAGAATTTGAAGTCACTAGTCGCTCTAGTGACAAAAATCTGCTCCACCTTACACAGTCAGAATACTGCATTTAATTTGCTGATCACCGATTGTGGCACAAAGATATTCTTGTTTCCTCAGGTAAAATGCTTGGTGAATCTACGGACTTACTCGTCCTTAATCTGCTTTTAATACTAACGATATCATATCTTTGTTTTATGTGACCTTTATTTGGGTGGGTAATTTCTCTCTATGGCTTATTCCAGGTTCAAAATGTGACAGTGGAGTGTCAGCTTTTTCCATGGGAATGTGGGGGCTACTTTGTTTGCAACAATGAATCTTACTATGGAAATATCTCTGAGACAGGAATATCAAAACGTTTGGCCTCTGTCTCTCTTGACGATGGCAGCTTCAAAGCCCTCAAGCGTCTTTGTGTCAGTATTGCAGTTAATCTCGTTGATTGAGATAATATAATGGATCATTGTGCAATTCGTGTCTTTATAATATGGTTAGTTTGCTACGTAGTTGTCTATAATTTGTGCAAGGTTGCTACGTAGTTGTCTATAATTTGTGCAAGGTTGCTTAGTATGACTTAAATAAATGGATTTGTCTTTCAGAAGCTGTATGAATTTGTCTTTTGTTTTATCTTCTTTCTGTACTGAGAAGTGTGAGCTGATAATTATTGCCTGTAAATTGAATTTGTTTAGCAGTATAAATTAGTCTGCTTTATGTTTCAATTTTTAGTAGTTTGACCAGGAAGAAATATTTTAGTAATTACTGAACATTTTCCTGGAACTATGTTCTTGTGTAACCAATGTGGAGCTTCAAGGACTATGACTACTGCATTTTGGGTAGAGGGTTTTTTCTTTCTTCTTTTGAACTGGCTAACACAAGCAGCTAGTTGCTTATTTCTTATTCTTCCAGCATTTATTTAGCAGATATTTGCGAATCAATTCTTTAACATCACATTTATGTTGAAAAAATTGGCTAGGAAATTGAACTTGAGCATAGTAAGCCCTTAAGTCACTGTACTTTGACGCCATTGAAGTTTCTGTTGCAACTAGTGCAAATTCATGCACACACAAGTGCTAGCTTTTGAACACCGACTTGTTTTCTTAATTTTTATGTGATTTTCTAAATGCATGCTTGCTCATGTGTGAGTGTTCCTTTTTTTCATTAATTTTATTTCACCACTTTTGCAATATATCGACTGCAACTTGCTAGAAATTTCATTTGATGTCCAAAATGCAGATCTTTACTTTTAACAATTTATTTTGTAGCAGTTATTTGCTTCATCTAAATTAGCCTTTCACCGTTGCATTATGTTCCTTTCAAAGCTTCTTGTGTAATAGTAAGTCCTTTGTTTACAATCTCTGAACATGTTTTAGATGCCATTTGTTCTCCTTATTTTGTGTGACAAAAATTGTTGTCATGACTAGTTATATTTTAGTCATTTACATAGTAATCTGCTGATTCTCAATTTGTGGTTTTACTTCTCGTTTCATGGCATGGTTATTTGAGAGCACCGAATCATCATGCTGCATTTGTGCCCTAATTTGTAGCATATTTACTATTCAATTGTATTTTCTTTTTCATCTGTTGTGGTATGCGGCTTCAATTTAGATGCTCGAGTATTTCAATCTGTGGATCACAACCGGTTCAAAAACCAGAATTATTATCCATGTAGACATCTTTTAAAAAAAAAAAAAAAAAATTAGGCTGCCATGTAGACGTCTTTAGTAGCTCAAATTGATAAGCACACGTACTTGTTGAAAGTATAGTTCCACATGTTGACTAGACTTCATTAACTATACATATGTATAAAATCAATTGAAATCTACATTACCGCTACTATGTTGCATGCCCCCATGAGATCAAGTATTTGGAGCACTAGAACTAGTCTTCCACCTCATAGGGGAGTAGTAATTAGGGGCAGGAAGGGGACCATTAGGCAAATATGAACTACAACTCTATTGAGCCAAGGCACTTGTGTTATATACAAGAAGAGCTCCCCCGCCTAGAAGTCCAGCTAGAGTTATAGCCCAGATCAGCAGTCCGGTTTTTCCTGCAGCATCCCCATTATGGCAGTATTAGGTTCAAGAAGTAACTGCAAAGTCAAATTTCGTATATTATCAGGTAGTGCTAAGTTCTCTTATTTTGGTGAGTTTGTTTTGCTTAGTACTGTACTGTTTATCCTGTCGCATGTTATGCTAGTGCTTACCTCCAACATAGACATCACCACTTGGAGACCATTCTTCCGGTGTATATATTGGGCTGCAAGTTACACGCAAAGAATGTAACTTATGTGAGAAAGGTATGAAGACAAATTGTACAGATTGATGTCTTTTCGGAATATGTTAGTAAACCAGAGCTTTTTTCTGCTTATGAAAGTTCTGTTTGTGACGTCTCTTAGAGCTTCAATAGTTTGTTGTGAAACTGAAATAAAATTTTGCGTCTTTTCACTGCTTGTAGAGTTGAAGATGCTCCAAAGATTGGCTTACCCAATGATAGCAATAATTACTGTACTTAAAAAATCAGATGTTAAGTTCCTACCTGTAACCGTCAACGTTTGCACCGTACTTGTCGACAAATTGGTAAACACCCTTTCCCTGAATAGATGTAAATGATATAAGTGTAAGGGAACAATATATTACTTAAATTTTATGAGTACTTTGGAAAAAAAAAACATGCATGGCTATGTAGTTGTAGTTGATTCACAATATCAGCAGAGAGAGAGAGAGTTGGGAGGAGAAGGGGAGGTGTGGGGAGGGGGGGGGGTTGTGTGTGTGCAGGTGCAAGTCTGACCTTGGCCTTCCTTCCAGATGCATCAACGCCCTCTTTCAAGTTCAATCCTCCTCCAAGACCTAGGAATTATGATATGATTGAGGATAAAATATCTGCTGAAAATTTGTAATGAGCCCTGTTATTATACTAATTTTCTGTCACAATAACGCGCAGATGACTCCAGCTTTCTCGAATGCATTTCAACTTTCAGCCTTTGCTTGATTACTCTATTGTTGTTGCCAATGAGATCTACTTTACCATTTATTATTGATACAATCTATATATGTTCCTCTCTGCACTTTCATGAATATACATATGACAGTGTTTTTTACGGCCAATATTTCTATTTTTCATGCATATGATAGTTTGTAGATATATTTCCTGTCAATACCAAGTTACTAACCATAAGGTGTAGATGTCTTTATTTTCTTGCCACTGCTAGCCTTTACTCTGAGGGAAGAGGTTCTTGCTATTGAAGGAAGGCTTCTAACTTGTGTTCTCTCTGCCAGTATCGTATATGGTTTCAATGCAACAGCGAACGTAACAGAGGCTACAGCCATTTGTTTTAACTCTCTCTCCCCCCTTCCTAGTTTTCTCTTCATTATGTCTCTCAAATATATAGGGGTGTATGCATGTAAGTTGGATAGACACTCTTTGACTGACACCTGGCATTAACTTCGTGGCAGCTCCCTGATATATTGTGGCCAAACCTTATCCTTCCAGTGATAGATGATCAAAGATGGTGCGAATATAAAAGAAGCATCCGGATTATTCTGCCTTCCAGGTTCCTCCTTTCTGTTTGTTTCTGCAACTTTCTGTCACTCCTACCTAATTGATGTTTCACTCCTATCACATTAATATATGCCATGTTTCGTATGTAGATGTGGTAGTAACCACTACTAGAAGATTAGTGTTGAAAGATCCTCCTGATATGAAGTTCAAGAGTAGTCTTAAAACTCTAGGTTTGTGCATGTAGAGGATATGAATAAGCATGCACATGGAACTGGTTGAAAAGATACCAAATTAGCATTAATTTAATCTGCAAGTATCTCATGTGGACAATATAGAGAATTAAACCAATGGCCACAGTCAAATAAAAAAGTGTTAGGCTAATTTTGATACTATTTTAGCTGGAAGATCAAACTGATAGGAAACAATCAAGAATGACTGAAAAACTTATAATTAGTAGGTAATATTTAACTTCCAATTTTGCTAGAACACATTCATTTCATTTTGTTTGGAGTAGATCAGTTATCCTGATCTCAGGATAGGAAAATTTTAATTAGTATTTTGTAAGCTACACACCAGATTTAGTTTCATCATCAAACCTTTCTTGGGTTAGAATCACCTTCAGTGTTATTATTAAGAGGTTCGGATCAGGGGAGAAGTTCAGGAGGTTGTGTCAGACCTAAGCTTGGCCCACCCAAGACTGTAGACCTCAACCTGTGTAACCCAGGCCCTCACAGCCCAGGCCAGGAGGTGGGCTATATCTAAATTTGTCTGACATGGTCAAACCGGTTATTTTGGATCAGACTTGTGCCAAAATTAGCGGTTTAATTTTGCACCCTTTGCTCACGTCTACCCGAGATTCTAGATCCAAGTGCTACTAAGTGGGTTGGACTAATTTTGAGCCCATAATCATAGCGTTATGAAATCTTGTTCAAGGACTAACCCAAAATTCTTAGGGTTGTACTTTGTGGGCCAAGCAGGTAGGTTATTATAAGTTTCCCTGCTATAACTATAAAACTTTTGCTTCAGTGCTACATGCACTAATGCTCCATTTAGATAGAAAGAAAAGCTATAAAAAATAGAAAAAGAAAAGAAGTGAAAAGAAAAGAAAGTAATTCTCTCATGGTGTTTAGATTAAGTAAAAAAAGAAGAAGCTAGTTCTTTCCCTTTCTCTCCACTTTTGGAGAGTTAAAATTGACCATAAGTCATTTTCATAATGGTCATTTTCTCTGTTTCCTTCTATTTCTCTTCTTTTTCTCTTCTCAAGTTTTGATCAAAAAGAGTGAAACTTATTTTCCTTCCTTAACTATCTTTTTTTTCTCTCCTTTTCTCTCCTTTCCTCTCAATTCTAACGGAGTGTAAAAGAGGTATGCGGTAACTTTCTGTTATAGCTGGTTCAGGACCATAGGATTAGAAAGATTTCGGGCTTGACTATTGAAGCATCACTCCAACTATAATGAAGGAGCAACAAAATCAGAGGCATAAGTAGGAAATGCACGCAGCGAAAACCAAAGAAGTCAATAAGCCAGTACAATGTACTCGAAGTTTTTTAGTTGTAGGTGTCTTAGCATGCATAATGCACTATAATCAGTGCGTAAGGCTCTTAGCTGAATGATAGCAGGCACTATTATTCGGTAAGTTGAGAGACAAGTATGATTTTTTTCCATTCCACTTGAGGTGCTGGTTGGAACAAGGACAATGTCTGGAAATGAAATCAATAACCTCGCTGACTTAACTGATTTAGAATTACCTTTTATATAGTGTTATCCACCAAGTCGATCCGACAAAAACACACTAAGGACACATTTGGTCTAGAAGAGGAATCAAAATCGACATAAAAATAAAAGTAAGTCGGAATCTAAAACTGCATAATAAAAACAATAATTTGTTTGGTTCATAAGAGGAATGGTAATAAGAATTAGAATCATGCCTGAATTGAAATTCAAAAAATTGTAATTTTTAAAAAAATGTTTAAATTTGCTATCCAGATTTTTAATCAAAATTTGAATCTAAATTTGAACTTACAATTTGAAATTAAAATTTGAATTTACAAATCAAATTCAAGGTCAAAGTCAAAATTTAAATTTAGAGCTATTAAAATAAAATTTAAAAAATTTTAATTTTAAAATTATGATTTAATCTAATAAATTTATATGATTTATATTTAAATTAAAATAATTATTAGTGAAAAACAAAAAATTTCAATCACGTCAGAATCAAAGTTAACTCCGGTGGGAGTCACTTTTGAGGAATTCAAATTCTCCGGAATGAGAATCGAAATGCCAATCCCTCAATCCAAACGTTAACAATGAAAATAATTTATTTCGATTTTCATTTCAAGTCTCAAATATTTTAAACCAAACATGCAAGCTTCCATCAAAGACGAAGCTTGGCATAGCACTACATCTTAGTATAGGTAGAAAAAGTACTAGTTGGAATGCCAATCCCTCAATCCAAACGGTAACTATGGAAATGATTTATTTCGATTTCCATTTCGAGTCTCAAATACTTTAAACCAAATATGCAAACTTCCATTTAAGACGAGGCTTGGCATTGCACTTCATCTTAGCATAGGTAGAAAAAGTAAGATTTGAAGCTGGAGGTTCCAGTTCAAGTCCAAATCGTGTTACTGGAGTTAGAAATTAATATTAGCACATCAGCTACATCAAACCTGATGAAACTAGTGTATAGACACCGACCAAATTCAATCCACCTGGTATAGTAATCTTGACTTTTGATAATATTATAACCTACCTCACAATGCACCCCCTAAATATCCTCCTAATTGTAGGATAGAGTAAGAAGATACGGAATTATTAGCGCCAACCCAAGAGAGCCATTCGTTTAAAAGATCTTTTTCCTTTTTTTTTTGAAACTTACAATTGGATATCCAAAACAGGTTTTTCCTGCGTGATTAGCCTACCAATGTGGACATTCTATTTGCCCTCCTTTTGAGCTAAGACAAGTTTTTGTATAAACCAATAAAGAGCAACTAGCAGACACAACTGCTACTAATATCTATGATTCTTTATTCTGTCTTTAACTCATGCTCCATTTAGTCCAGTCCACTCAGATTAGACGAACCCTCATCTAATCCCAATTGCACCCCTTCCACTCCTAATCATTTTTATTATTGTATAAATTTAAAAAATAAATATTTTATTGCATGGGCCATAAGCTAGAAGGTGAATACATTGGATGCCACCCCACCACTCCCCTTCTAAAAAGAGAACCTCTGTCCAGGTATTAAAAAACGAATAGACCTTTTTATATAGAAGGTTTATTTTGCTAATTGCTCCATTTTGTGCACTAATTTATAGCTTTGTGACTGTCCTTAGCTGCTCTAGCTTTTACTACTTTTAATGGGGCATTTTGTGTGTTGCTCCATTCCCAGAAATGCGCCATAAATAATCCAAAGTGCTCTCTTCCAAACTAATAAAGCCGCTGTTAATGTTTTCACCTACTCCTGAGTCCTGCCCTCTTTCCATATATCATTTACAGTTTGCTACATTATGGGTCAAAGGTATAGGACTTTTATTTAGACTCTGATTTTTTTGCTTAAGTTTCTTTGAAGGAATGACTGTTAAAAGCATTAGTTAAATATCATACTTACAAACTATAGGATATCAAAGTAAAAATCATATGATAGTAAAATGCACTGTAATTTAAAATGGGTAATATTATGTGATTTCTTTTTTTAACGATGGTTTTTATGGAAACTTAAAATAGAAATAATGCGAATTGTGTGGATAATAAACTGCAAATGCGGTTGCTAAGAGGCATTCTGATGTTCTTTTTAATTTTTCTTTTTATTAACCGCCAAGATGAAGGGAACCATTGGATCTTGAAAAGTTGAAATCAAAAGGAGATGCTTCTTTTAAAACAGTTGCACTTCAGAATGCCTCTGTCTCTCCTTTATTGTCCAGGATAAGGTTTATTAATTAAAGAACTTATAATTTCTGCTTCTTTCTTAGTAGTGTTTGTCCTTCTATCTCTGAATGGAGTTACTGCCGGCTAGACTTCAGGTTAGAATAGACACCATTTTCATTTTGTTTTCAGTAGTTGACTGTCCTTTTTCTTTTTCTTTTTTGTTTTGCTGCAATATCTGAAGTAAGTATTTGGATTATATCTTAGATGGAATTCTGAATTGGCATATATAGTTGAATTTTTTTTAGCTTAATTACACTATATTACACTGTGCTTTACAGATTTTTTTACTTTCTACACTTAACTGTTTTTTTTTTTTCAAAGGCTGGTACTCAATTATTTTCAATTTCTACACTATAAACAATAAACCTATAATTTTATATAAAAGCTGTTAAAAAGTAGTAATTAAAAATAGCAGAGCATATATATTCAACTCATTTTGATATAACTAATAACAACATACATAAAAAATAACAAAATAATAATTAAAAATAACTTGATAGAAAATTTTAATGAGTCTATCATGAGAATGTTTTATATATTTTTTTTCCTATTTAACTAGTGTCTCTTAATAAAGTTGTTAGATTTTGTCTAAAACAATAGATTTGTTAATAATAATGTAGAGATTGGTGAGAAAAAAAATTGTTTATTGAATCTATGAGAAAAAAAAATAGCATAATATAAAAAGATAAGAATAAATCTAAAATGCAGGGTAGAAAATGATATAATATAATTATAGGACAGTGTCTTTGAAAAAAGAAATTGCATAATGTAGCAAATGAAAATAACATTAAAATACAGTGTAGTAGAGTGTAATTAAGCTGCTTTTTTATTTTCTTAGCTGACATAGTTTGAAATTTAAATATAAGGCTTGATGCTCCATCTCTTCCTCAATTATTCTGTTGATTTTTTTTTTTCCCTTGTAGTCTTCTAAAATACATGAATTATTTGAAAAAAAAAAAAAGGTTGCAAATATTTTGTTTACAATATTTCATGAAGTTATAATCTGCCACATGAGGGATTATACATTTTTACAAAATGTTGCTTACAATATTTAGGTAAATTTTGTACATTTTCATCTAAGAATTTTATGTAAGTAAGATTCGCCATACAATGATATAATGGAAGAACAAGAAGATCCCAAAAGATCCCCACAAACACCATCACACTATCCTCCAACAAGAAAATGTCCTCTCCTTCCATAGAGAGAGAGGGGCGTGTACTCTTTTAATCTGACACATGACAGTGAAATGATTTATTTGTGTTCTACTTCATAACCACTCTGAATACTGTAGCCTTGTGACACATACCAGTTTTTACTGCTTTTAATGTGTGGCTCCCACTTCTCTCTCACCATGCATACATATACATATGTGCTTCCAACAATCAAAAGCAAAAGAGAGAATATATAAAATGCTCTAGTCAATATATACTTTGAGCTATTGGGTCTTTTAACAACAAAAATTAGCATCAAATGCCTGGAGCCAATAGGCGTACGTGCATCCTATAGTATTTGTTTCTTATAACCAACATGTAGAATGATGAACATATCTCTATCCACCTGTGGCAGCTTAGTTCTTTTTCTTTCTCTTTATATATTTTTTAGATATTATATCCACCTTGAGACATGTAAAAGTGGGGGGGATTTGAAGGATTTTGAGTACGAATCTCACCGGAGCCAGAATTTGGAATGCCTTCATCAGGAATCAGGTACTATTCCTTATACTTTTTGAAGTATTTAATCTGAACATTTTACTATTTTTTGATAAAAAAAAAATATATATATTGTAGGAGTTGAACTTTAAAATGATTAAAAATATATTGTTATATATTTTCAACCTCATAAATATTTATGTATTTTTTAATTGATGGGAACGGAAGGTAAACGAATGACGTGGAGGAAAACGGTCAAAGAGCAGAGTGTTGACTCTGGGCGTGGGACCCACCTGCCAGGCCGGCACCGCTAACTATTTTGGCCAGTCACGACTCACGAGAGAGCTACTATTGCTGCATTGCAGGGGGTGCCGATAAACACACCTCTTTACTCACAAATCCCACTCCCTCTCCGCACTCTCTCACTTGCTCCATCTCCACATTTGTACCCAATACGGCGCACACTATATCACCACTGTATTAAATTAATTAGCTGGATTCTAGAAACATTTGGGGTCCGCGAGGGCCTCTGCTTTTTGGCGGGTAAAGCCCCCTCCGTAATCCGTATCGACAAAAAATTAGCAAAAACCGCAGCGCTCAGAACCCAAAAATATTAAAAAAAAAAAAAAAAGTCCTCGCCCCCATTTTCCCACTCTTCACTCTCACTCGGTGGGGGCATCGTCTCTAGGGTTAGGGTTTGGGTTTACGCCCCTTGTCGCTAGGTTTTTTCCTGCTTTATCTTTCTTCCCCCCCTTTTTTTTTTGTTCTCTGGAGGGGGGATATTCGCGGGCCCGCGCCATTCATTGCTCGGAGTTGATAGTGTGGAGCTTCTTTTTGATGGGTCGGTACCTCGCATCGGTGGTGGAGTAGTTGCTCCTCTTAATGTGCCCACATTTCCATCTTGTTGGTAAGTCTCCGAACCCTTCCTTGAAGTTGTGATTTTTAGCTGTTCTAGAGCTGTGATCTCTTCTAAAGACAAGGTTTTTCTCGTTTGATCGACCTCAAATTTCTTATTTATTATCTAGAGAAGGGATTTTGGCCCTAGAAATGAGTAATGTGGTAGGTTCTCACTTGGGTTTAATGTTTCATTGTAGGTGTGCTAGATTTTGGGCGAAAAGGACGCAACTTGTGGGCTTTTCATTGAAAGGCTAGTGAGTTTTAGCTATTTGTAGCTCCTCTCTCTCTCTGTCATATGCACAAAACCCTTCTTGAAATGCTTCAGATGTTTCTTTAAGAAACAGTAGTTTGGAGTTGTTGTTGGAGGGGGGGGGGGGGGGGGGGGGGGAATGGGGTGGCTCCTTGTAAGAGTGTTCCTGCTATCTCTGCTTCTTGTCTCATCTTTAGCACAGCTCCCATCACAAGATATATTGGCTCTCCTTGCATTCAAGAAGGGGATAACTCACGACCCGACCGGGTTCATCGCCGATTCGTGGAATGAGGAGTCGATCGACTTCAACGGGTGCCCTTCCTCCTGGAATGGTATCGTTTGTAACGGAGCAAATGTGGCCGGTGTAATCCTCGATAACCACGGAATCTCCGGCGTTGCCGATCTCTCCGTCTTTGCCAACCTAACGATGCTCGTGAAGCTCTCCATGGCCGACAACAACTTCTCGGGGAGCCTTCGGGCCAATCTGGGTGGCTTCGGGAGCTTGAAGTATTTGGATGTTTCCAACAACTGCTTCTCCGGGCAGCTCCCTGACGGTGTCGGGAAGCTCCAGAGCCTGCAGAACCTTTCGCTCGCCGGGAACAACTTCTCGGGGCCTCTTCCTGATTCAATTGGCGGGCTTTCTTCTCTTCAGTCTCTAGATTTAAGCCGGAACTATTTCTCGGGCCCGCTTCCTGCTTTCTTGAAGGGTCTTAGAAGCTTGGTTTCCTTAAATCTCTCGTATAATGCCTTTACTAAGGAAATTCCCTCTGGGCTCGGGATGATTTATAGTCTGGAGTATGTTGACATGAGCTGGAACCAACTGGACGGCGGTGTGGATTGGAAATTTCTGGTCGAATCAAGTGTCACTCATGTTGACTTCAGTGGGAATTCGCTCACTACGTCAAGCCCAAAGGAGCTCAAGGCTTTGGCAGATATTTCAGAGACTGTTAAGTACTTGAATCTTAGCAACAACCAATTGAGTGGAACGCTCATTGATGGAGTGGAGCTTTCCACATTTGGGAGGTTGAAAGTGCTGGATTTGAGCAATAATCAGTTATCAGGGGATCTCCCTGGGTTCAATTATGTTTACGATCTCGAGGTTTTGCGGCTCGGGAACAATGCTTTCACCGGTTTTCTACCCAGCGGTCTACTCAAGGACAACACTCTGGTGTTAAGTGAGCTGGATTTGAGTGCTAATAATCTTTCAGGTATGCAAAATACTATGTTCAAAAATGGAATTGAACAAAATGAATATACTTCTCATTTTTTTTTTCTTTTTGCTTTCTTTGCCTGTCCTAGTACATGTTATGATTATTTCTCCTCAGATACTTTGACAAGTGTTATAATCTTACTGCGGATGGCGTACAACGCGAATGCTATTTTATACATTAACAAGTTGAGTAACTCTAGTATTATTCCCTTCGAGTGTAACAGTTGAGTAACCAGAGTGTTATAATCTACTGTGGATGGTGAACAATGCGAATATTGCTTTATACATTACCAAGTTGAGTAACTATAGTATTATTCCCTTCGAGCAATATTACGAAGACATAATTTTCGCTCCAATATTGTATCTTTACTTAGTTGATAAGTTTGACATTTATAGATGCTAGCTTGAAAGGTTTTACATACTTTTGATTATTCTTTTTAATAACTCTTTATGGTTGCTCTTTCACATTTTTTTGTTAATCTATGCGACTATGCTGCAACCATTGATGGTTACCTGACATAGATTAAATTCTAGTTTTTGCTAGTATTTTGATTTCACTGATTTGTGCTCTGGATTACATGATGGGTTAGTATCAGTGTTTAGATCTATGCAGATAGATACTCATAAAGTCTTCTTTTTAGTATGATATTTTTAAATTTAGTTTGCAACCTTTTTATTAAATTACTTTGATTTTTAATGATCACAAATTAGCAGTTTAGTCAATAGCACAAAATCTTCGAGACATGCATGTTGTGTTCTCTTTGTTATTCATATCTCTTGTTTACCATTGTTTTTTAGCATACTAACTTGACTATGGATATCACAGGGCATATCAATATGATCACATCGACAACTCTACTGTTCCTTAATCTTTCGTCTAATGCCATTTCTGGTAATCTTCCATTGCTTACAGGAAGTTGCACTATATTAGACCTATCAAGCAATCAATTCACCGGAAATTTATCTGTGATTGCTAAATGGGCAAATGACCTTGAATACATCGATCTTAGCCAGAATCAGTTGACAGGTTCCTTTCCAGAGGTGACCTCACAGTTCTTACGACTAAACTATCTAAACCTCTCGCATAATTCCCTAATGAACACCATTCCAGAAATTATTGCCGAATATCCCAAGCTTACTGTTCTAGACCTCAGCTCCAACCAATTTAGCGGTCCTATACTAACTGATTTGCTTTCCTCCTCCATTTTACAAGAGCTTTACCTCCAAAACAATTTATTGATAGGGGCCATTATGTTCTCACCGTCAGCATCAAATAGATCCAACCTCCAGGTGCTTAATCTTTCTGGGAACCGTTTTGGTGGCGGTTTTCCTGATGATTTGGGCTCTTTAAGTGGTCTTCAAGTGCTTGATTTATCGGCAAATAACTTTTCGGGTACTTTGTCTCCTGCTGTTATTAAGCTAATTTCTCTCACTTCTCTCGACATTTCCCTAAACCACTTTACCGGTCCTCTTCCCACAACACTACCCGGCACACTTGTTTTCTTCAATGCATCCTATAACGACCTATCTGGTATTGTCCCGGAGAACCTGCGGATGTTTCCATATTCTTCTTTCCACCCTGGAAACGCCAGATTAGTATTCCCTGGTGGCCCCCCTGGTTCTGGTAACACTCCATCTGAGAAACTTGGGCACAAGCAACTTAAAACATCCATCAAAGTGGCGATAATAGCAGGTGCTATAGTTCTACTACTTTTAATCATTTTGTCCATTATATGCCATTATAAGAGGATTTCAAGGGGATCTGGCTCAGAAAAGGTGTCTGATAAAAGTGTTCAGAGAAAGAGCTTGCCGGAAACTGCTGGTGGTAAAGGTAAAGAAGCTGGTGGAGGGGCTTCGGTGGTTTCAGCTGATGACCTTAGGGCTTCTCGGAAAGGCTCGACATCTGAGATGATTAGCCCACTTAATCCAGAAGAGAAATTGGGTGGATATTCGCCTTCTAAAAACAGCCGCCTTTCATGGTCACCTGAATCTGGTGAGACATACACTCACGAAAGCCTTGGAAAACTAGATGTTCGATCGCCCGATAAGTTGGCAGGTGAATTGCACTTCTTGGATGAAACAATAACACTAACGCCGGAGGAACTATCGCGGGCCCCAGCTGAAGTGTTGGGAAGGAGCAGCCATGGGACTTCTTACAGGGCGACGCTTGATAATGGGGTTTTCTTGACTGTCAAATGGCTTAGAGAAGGCGTAGCGAAACCAAAGAAGGAATTCTCAAAAGAGGCTAGGAAGTTTGCGAATATTAGGCACCCTAACGTTGTCGGACTGAGGGGGTACTATTGGGGCCCTACACAGCATGAGAAACTCATCTTATCAGATTATGTTTCTCCTGGGAGTCTTGCCAGTTTTCTTTATGGTATGGTTTCCTTATATTTTACTTTTAGTATATACCGGGCAATCTTGATTTGTTCTCTTTTCAAATTTAGAAGCTTTCTGCATGCAAATTGTGCAAATTTATTGTTTGTATCAACCAAAACTACTCCTTCCGGACTCTGTATTTTTCATTTGAGTTGCTTGCTTTTTTCAGATCGACCTGGAAGGAAAGGCCCGCCGCTAACCTGGGCCCAGCGGATCAAGATAGCTGTGGACGTCGCACGTGGCCTAAACTATCTCCATTTTGACCGTGCCGTCCCACATGGGAATCTCAAAGCAACCAACATTCTACTCGACGGCCTTGATCTCAATGCCCGTGTGGCAGACTACTGCCTTCACCGCCTGATGACCCAATCCGGCACAGTCGAACAAATCCTCGATTCTGGTGTCCTCGGATACCGTGCACCTGAGCTCGCGGCTTCCAAGAAGCCCTCCCCTTCTTTCAAGTCAGATGTTTATGCCTTTGGTGTGATTCTTTTGGAGCTTCTGACCGGTAAATGTGCAGGTGATGTAGTTTCTGGGGAGGAAGGTGGTATTGATCTGACTGATTGGGTTCGGCTAAGGGTGGCGGAAGGGCGTGGGTCTGATTGTTTCGATCCAGTCATGGCTTCTGACTTAGCTAACTCAGCCGCTGCTAAAGGGATGAAGGAAGTGCTGGGTATCGCGCTGAGATGTATCAGGCCCATTTCGGAGAGGCCAGGTATCAAGTCTGTGTATGAGGATCTGTCCTCTATTTGAGGATGGGAGCGCTAGCAGTTTTGGTAGTGTAAAACATCATTCTGTGAAAATGCAATTGCTGGCATCCCCTTGATGCTAGCAATTGAAATGCCTGTGGTCGCTGCATTGTAAATTGTTTGCTAATTTTAGGATTTTGGTTAAATGTTTCTTTTATGAGGCAAGTTCTACTGATTTAGGTAACCTTTTTGGTCAACATTATGTGGTCTTTGAGGTTGTGAAGCAACGAAATTAGCAATCCAACCGAATTAGGATGAATTGCTTTCTCAGTTGTTTCATTAGAGGTTTTTTAAAGCGCATGTGAATTTGTGATTGCCTGCAATATCGACCCATTCATCATAGCTGGAGACTTGCTATGATATAGAGTTGGTGCACTTGAACTATGTACTTGGAGGATGGGGTACGTGGTGATTTTGTTTGTCTCAGGTGATTGCTGTTGTAGGCGTGTTGGTTACAACACACTTTTCCGCAGCTGCATGATGCCCTAAAGCTATGTTGTCTTCAGTAATGGCACTAAATAGCAGAGTCTAGTTCTGCTTTTAGATGACAGGTCTTCGTGAAGTTTTTTCTTATGTTAGAATTTTTAAATAAATTTCGTAATTTATAATATTTGTAATATTTAAAAAGTAATTTTTTAATATTTTAATTGAGTGATCAAACTTAAATAAAATTATTTAGCTTATTTTATCAAACTTAAATAAAATTTGCAAATATATTATCATAATCATTAAAATTTATAAATTTTAAGCATCTTCGATTCACTAAAATAGTAAACATATAAATTTTATTTTTAAATACTTTCGATCAAATCAAGCAAAATCAATCATTGAATCAAAAATTCTAACATTAAAAACATCTAAATTTAGCACTTAAATTGCATGTTTGTACTCAAACTATGAGTTGGGTGATACCTTCCAAAGTATAATTTATTATAGTTTTTACCTGTTGAATTTTTAAAATTGTTGCAACCAAATTTCACAAATTCTAAATTTAATTTCGTCTCGTCATAGACCCTAAATTTAACTTGTCTACGTCTCCCCGCAGACCCAATATTTAACTCGTCTACGTGTACTAGCAGGAAAATGCCATAGAAGCCATCTATAAATATAAAATGATGATAATACCCCTATATATTTGAATTTTTAAATCTCAAATTTTAAATTTCAAATTTATAATTAAATTTTAATTTTAAAATTTTAAGATTTAAATTTAAATATATAGGGGCGGGAACTGTTGTTCCATGGATTGTCGCCGACCCTTCTCAGGTAATCCAGGATTATCCCAGGATAATGTGTTAAGATGGAAAACCCACCTTAACACAATTATTGTTTGGGTATAAAAGGGGACAACCCCTTATTCCCCCCTTTATACCCAAACTAAAAACTAGCTAATAGTTTGTACTATATTAAGTAAATCAAAACAAAATACGGTGTTTGGTACAAATGATGCGCGGATGGATAGGCAGTTACATGTTTGTAAAATTGACAGCTAAATTAAAAAAAAAGGTTGGAACCTCTTTAAATTAGTTCTAAAAGAACACCGAGCACTTGCAATGGATGGGTAATCCAATCACCGAAGTACGCTTCTGGTCTTTGATTTCGACACCGACTCGATGATTACGTACATCCACCTGTCGAGCATTCCTGTATTGATAAGAAAATATGTTAGTGTTTATGTTAGTGTTTAACTTAAGCAAAGATAAAGACTTAAAGCTGTTAAATTAAGAGGATTTGATAAGAAGAGATTTATTCGATAAGCAAGCAAATGATATGCGAGGGGAATGATCTCATAATGCCGATCACCATTTTACGGTAACCAAAACTATATGAGAGCTTCTTCTCAGGGACATTGCATATGGAATTTTTTAAAGGGCTTGCAAATTGTAGGTGCCGGCAAAAGTTTCCTATCATGATTTCTTCGACACCGAATCTTTAGTTACTATTCGTCTGATGTTAATTGAGCCCACAGATATTCCTTCTGATCATTTCCACAACTTGGAAAAGTAGTAGAAAGTAGTAGGCCTCTTTGCGCAAAATTTGTTGCGTCAATGCCGATGTTTATCTAATTCAAACGTAATTGCCAACATCTGCGAACAAGGAATTTCCAAAAGATTTGACCTCCGACTCATTCCTAGACGAAGGGCCCTTCGCACTCCAGAGATAAAATGCCTAAAGACCACGTAATCTTTATTTATATTCACCCTAAAATTGCTATAATCTTTGTTCAAAGTTAATCTTCATTCTTCTTTAGGGTCTCTGATTATAGGCAAAACTAATATCATCCAAGGAAGAAACTAAAATGATTGATCAGTACGAATAAACGAGTTCAACACAAGGAATTGAATAAAATAAAGCATGCAATGACATAGAAACAAGAACCTGTGAGCGCAAATGTGCCACCAAGAACTGCACAAAGACGTGTAATAAAGTGCAGGAAACTGCGCCGCTCTTCTCTAATTGTCACGGTAATTGGAGAGAGATCATACAGAAAGTAAACAGCTGCATAATGAAATAAGGTTAATGTAAAATATAGAGCAATTCAGGGTGAGAATAACAATTTTGTACACGTGCGATATATTGCCAACCTGGCCAAGACCTATCGGTCACACGTATAGGTACAAAGTATTCTGTGACAGAAAATTGATTTGTTGGCAACACTTCTTTTGAGAGATATCTGTACTCCGTAGGTACAATCTGCATGACGAGTAACACATTTTCTCAAGAAAATCAATTTTGCAAGACCTAGAATGCAAAGTGCAACTTCAGGTTTATGAGTATGATATTTGATCTACAATTTTCCACTCTGCTAATTTTTCGCATTTCTGATAATAGTTTGGCCTTCAATATTTTACCCTGTTCACAAAGAAAACAAGGGTACAACTATCTACCTATTTCTTTATAGTAGGAAGATCATAAGATAATAGGAAGGTTTACCTTGATGTAATATTTGAAAGTTCCACTTGTCTCATGCAGGATCCTGGTCGTTCCGTCAAGAGGATTATGAATTCCGGGGTACTTTGGGCCAAATGACAAGTCATGAATAATGTGACTGACATTAACATGACTTGATCCTTCAAAAATCTTCACACAGAGGAAAGAAAATATCATTATCTAGTTTACAAAGAAAAGATATACCATTTCACACAAACAGAAAACTTTGCAACGAAAGAAGAGCATAATTCAAAACAATGTACTGCTCGAATCAAATTTTTTCCCCCTAGCACAAGGTAATGTTGGAATCTCATAACTCTAAACTAGGTATCCAATGACTGATTCACGAAAATCAAAAGAGTAATTTCAGATCATCATGTGATGGATAAATCTGACGAAAAACTGCAGCCATGAATTTGTAACAGTTCACAAAAGCAAGTAACAAGCAAGTGACAAGTCAGGCAAAAACTGCTATCAAGTGACTAGTCAGGCATAAGCTAAAGAGTTCGGCTGCTTTTAAGCTTTTAATTGAGTCCCTCATCGGTAAATCTAAATTTAAGAGTTTCTTATGAAAAAATTTAGATCGTTATAATTTTGAGGCAGAATTACCTAGTAAGGGAAAAGATTAAACTGCTACACATAGAACCCTTAATGACTTACTAAGAGTAGGCCAGATCAACCAGTACTCAAGAATATTTTTGAGAGAAGTACTCAAGAATATGATTCACAGTTTACCTCTAAAGTGACAAACAGGTAGAACTTCAAGTTTTCGTCTTGAAGGGGAAAAAACAAAGGAAGCCTAGTCGTGCCAAGATCTACTTAATAATTCATAAACTGTCAAAGACGTACATCTTGCAAGCAAGCAGCATGATCAGATAGTGTGGTATTACTTCTATAAGTAACCTATGTTTGGGACATCTCATTCCCTCCATCATAGCACCAATTTAGCATCAAAGGTGATTGTCTGAACTCTATACTGGAGTGGGTCAACATTGGGTACCCACTCGACACCTAATTTAGTCAAGTAGATTAAGTGTTTACTGCTAAAAAATGCATAATGATGGAGTTCGCTAATCACAGAAATTTCAAGAAAAATCATTTGGCATATCTATAAGAAATTTAAGTGATTATAGAATACCAGAAGAGAGTTTTAGATGAGTAACCTGTTGAGCAACAAAAATATTTAATCCATGCACTGAGAGATGAAAGTTACCAGCAACTCTTTGCACATCTAAAACTCCATATACCTGTGAAAGTTGACATTCTACTTCGTTAGTCCTGAAAAGAAAGCAGCTAAAAAGGACATAAGCATTCAATATTGTGGAAGAAAGAATAAAGTTATGATGAACAAAGGGAACACATACTCGGCACCCTTCACTGTTTGCCATTGCGTGTTTCACATTCTTTATCATTTTCTCAGCATCTGAGTTAAAAGTATGCTCGTGTTTTTTTTGAGAAGAATCCTCATGATGATCGTCACCATGATCTGTTTGAAAATCAATAAAGAAATCAGTACATAAACAAATGTTTTCTAAAACAGATAATAGACAGATCCAGAATAGGCTGAGTGAGGGTCTATTTTACATAAACAAGGTTTGCACCTTTGAGTTTTTACAATTGTGCTATACAGCAAGCATTATTGCCTAATATTTGTTAATTTCAGTCAATGCCCCCAGCACATGACAAGAAAAATGATGAGAACTGTATGCACTTGTCAAATTATATCATGTTCATAATAAAAATGATCACTGTTTACACTAATGTGCAGTGGATTTTACAGTTGAGTGTGTAACAATACCAAACAAAATTGACCCTTCTGGTTACCAAGCCTAAGTACTCCTCTTGTTCAAGAATTGACATGCAGTGCACGGCGCTATGCCGATTTGTGGCATGTACTGCACTGACACATGCAAGACGCTGAATGTTGCTGCAAGTATCTCCTTCACTCACATGCTTTGGCACATCTTTGAGCCTGGCTCCAGCAGTCTTTTTTGCCTTCTTATCTTAATTATCCTAATACATTGTAATTGCTGTAAAATACCTACTATCTTTGCAAAATTGAAAAGGTATAGTTTATGTCAAAATTTATCTAAAAGTAGTTCATGGTTGTTAGAAAGCTCGCATTCAAGTTACCAAAAATGAGTATAATATAGGGAGCTAAATCTAACCATACTACAGCTAGTTTATTGAGAAAGGAATGGAAACTTTATCATTAAGACATACACCAATTGAAAGAAAAAATTGCTATACCAATGGATCAGATTTTGATAAACTTACCATGATTGTGAGTAGAGTGTTCCTTTTCAACAAGATCAGACAAGTATTCAGTGCCAATGATATGACCCTCTCTATTCAAGCGAAGCTTCATTGTGAATTTAAAAGGACAACGGAAGGGGAAAAAAGTTAGACAGTAATTGTACAAGGACTAATGACATTGAAGTTGTACACTATAGAAATAGTTATAGGTTTACATGTGGACTAATTTGCATAATGATGAATAATCAGAAATTTCAAACTTGCTATTTGGAGATAGATAATCTGCAACAGAAACATCCTCTAATGTCAAGTAAATGCATTAGGCAACTAGAGATAATGCCCTAATATGAATACCACACTCATAACAAGGCATTACGTCTCTAAAGTTACAGATAGCAAAAAGGTCCTTGCCATGGGCAGAGGTTGCTTTCAATATCATGGCTAACACCAAAAGTTGCTACTTCAGGTAATATATTCTCACTTTCGAAGTGCAGAAATGGAAGACAGTTTCGAGGACCCACTGAACAAAGTCCAATATATTAAGATACAGCTCATAGTAAGAACATCATAAGTATAAGAGTAAAAGCATAGACACCTAGCATTGTAAAATAGTATACTGTCAGTTTCATGATTCACACTTGGACCAATTCGACAGGGCAAAGTTAAGCAATATGAACTGGAATACATATTGAATGATTTGAAAATAGAGTCATTATAACAAATATATCAATGAATCAACAAATAATATTCAAACTACTATAGGGAAAATTCAATAAGGGCATAGTTGGTAACTTCCTTCAATGTTTCATACCAATGATTTAAGTACCGTGGTACGGGATCGTGACGAAAACTTGCCAGCATGATACGACACGATGCGTGTCGAGCCATGCCGATGCATACCGGTCAAAAAAAATACATATGTGCCGACACATAATAGCATTAAAATTTTATATTTTTTAGCAACAAAATATTATAATTCCTTATTATGTATCTTTATCAAATCTTTTGAAACTTATTGCGAAAATTACTTACTAATTTTTAAAAAAGAAAGAGTTTTGAGCTGTGTCATCGGCACGGGCCTGTATCATACCGATATCTTGTTGGTACGATACGGCACAGTAGATACGACTTGTGTTGGTAGGCACTTAAATCCTTGCTTCATACTATACAATAGTACAATATAAAAAATAAAAGATACTTTCATTACCCAAGAAAAATTAAGTCATACCTTCCACATATTTGTATCCAAGTCCACCTCATGCTTGCCAGACATATCAATTGCATCCACACTCAAAACTGAATATTAGGCATTAGTAGCAGTAGAGAAGCATTAATACAAAAGTTGTGGTATAGGAGCACTCAAAGATCTCTTTAATGAGAATGCAAACTAATGGTAACACATAAATAAAATATACAAACTAACCTTCACAAGGTAAAGCCGGAAATGTCATATTTATATGAATGGGAAGAGTATCTCCCCGTTTCAGATCCACGGACATCTGCCAAAGGCATCAACTGTTACCAAGACCTTTTCTTTTAACTTATATAACAACACAACCATCGCCAAGCAACTTGTTAACATCTCAAAAGTCTACTCAGGGTTAAAGAAAAAAAAAAAAAGACAATTAAGAAACAAAAAAGCACACCTACAAGTATTCATTGCCATAATTTTCTTTTGACACCGAGAAATGCTAATTGGATATTGCAGACCTAATTTTGTCAATGAAGTATTCCTAGACATAATTTCCCAAAAACCATAATTTCAAGGGTTTCCTGCAGAATAACAAGCACGCATAACTTGCAAAATGTCATAGCACAGAGAGGATACAGCACACTATCTTGATGAAGAACAAGGTATTCACAAACCTGATGCACCGTGTCTGTGGTGAGATAATACTTGAACTCATGTACGAACAAGGTCACCATTATAGTGAGGCCAACAATGGACACTACAAGACAGAAAAGAAAATGAATTCCAGTTTATGAGCATGAAAATATGCCACTTTGCTATGATGCGTAAGATAAAGCACAAATGGAACCCATCAATCTGAATTTTATCCAATATCAAGAATTTAAAAAAGGTCATGCATCACATAGGGAAAAATATGCACCAATGGCCCCAGAAAAGGTCTTCCGCAACAAGTGATCCTCTGCGTGGGGAAATGCATTAAAGTTCCTCAAAGCCTGCAGTTTTCCCATCGTCGATCTGTTGCCCAATAAAACACACCAAAAACATAGCATCATGATCATGTGCACGATGCAAAACAATAACTGCTCCAATTACGCACAATATCACAATTAATCCATCCATATCAGTCGAAATACACCAACAAGTGAGTGAATTGACCTAACAGGTAGCATAAGGAATGAATCATCCAGGTTTATTTTAAACTTACATGTGTAAATTTCTCTGAAACAAAAATCATAGGGCAAGAAACGATCACAATCCAGAAACAAAAGATACCTAGGGTTTTTTCCCACCGGATTAATTAGTGCTACAAAAGAAATTGCGCAAATTCCATATTACAACAAATCAAAAACGAAACCTAAACCGGATCGAAGAGAGGGACCGATCGCAAGAACCCTAGAAAACAAGATGAGAAAATCGCAAGAAAACGTACTGAGATTATCGTGTGAGAAGAGGAAGACGATCCGGAGGCGACGACGAAGATTTGGGGCGGAGGAGGAGGCGTCGCCCCAGCGCCCGATCTTGTTGTTGGAATTGGAAATGAGCGATGTCGATTAGGGTTTCGAAGAGGAGGTGATAGGGAAAAAGGAGAAGAGGAGGCCGTATCGCTTACCACAGAAATTCCCGATCGGCGCGACGCGAGAGAGCCGAGGACGAGGGCGACGGATTTTGCGTGGTTTCTTTTTTTATTTATTTAAATTTAATTCACAATTTGTTATCGCGAGATAATAATAACATTTTTTTTTCTTTTTTTTCTTTTTTTTTTGGGCAACGCGATTTGCTTGGCATTTGACTTGGATTTGACTGAGTTCGGCTCGAACCCAACCCAACCATACTTCCTATGTCATATTTAATTTTGTAGAAGTATTTAAATCAAATAAATTTTTTTATACTATATATATAGCGAGATCAATATATCTTATCGGAAATTTTAAACCTACATTATGAATTTTGTATTTTTTTTTTCTAGACGTTCATTTTAGCCCGTTTAATTATTAGATATTTAATAATAAAAAATCATAAAAATTATTTTTTAAATATTTCTAATATGCTAAATTAAGTCTAATAAAATCGATCATTAATTCAAAAATTTTATCATTAAAAATAATTTAGAAGCACAAAGACCTCTTCTAATAATATACCAGTCCTACTCTAGATATCAATTATACGTAACAATAATAATTTATAAAACGAGCATTGCTACATGTACAATCCACAGTAGTGCAAAAAAATCGCTTTTCTCTAGTAGTTTATCAATTTTTAAACTAAAAATAAAAAATTTGGGGGGCTCTATAATCCTTAAATGAGAGAATGAATGTAGAGATTACAAATTTTCTTTATCTATTTTACAAAAATTACAACGGAAGAGTTATAGGAAAGCTAGAATGCATATTATTCTTCCAACAAGGTTTTCTTTTTTATTTGTTTTGAAACTTTTGCTTATTTATTTTTGACTATTATTTAATAATTTTATTTTTATTTTTAAATTATTAATATATTTTTTTTTATAAAATTCAGTCTTATTAGTAAACTCTAAAAAAAATAAAAATATTTGAAAGAACTTTTAAAAACCAATAAAAATATTTTGATCCTAGAAAGATAAATAAGATATCTTAAAATTTTTAAAAACGTATTAAATATTGTCTCTATTATTTTATTGTCTCTTTAGGCGCGACAAATTATCGAAAGCATCCTATAGTAGATTAATATTTAGTATTATTATATTATTATTATAATGCTTTGCTCGTGCTATTCTAATATGATTAAAAATTTTACATGAATTATGTTTGACTCATTTCGTATGTAATTCAATAAATAATATTAAATTATTAATAATAATATTTTTTTTTGAGATAAAAATAGCATACTATCCGTTTTGTTTATTTTGTAAATAAACTTAGCTGTAAATATGAAGCAACTAGATTTCGAACTCGAAACCTCTTGCGCTAGGAACGGTCAATAACAACAGTAAATATTCCAGAAACAGAGACGAATATTTTATATTACTGATAGGTAGAAACTTGCTCTACAATTTTACGAAAAATTATAAAAGTAATCTTTCCCACTCCCCCAAACCTCTTCTTACATTTCCATTTTAATCATCTCTTTCCCAAATCAGAAAGGTGGCATGTTATCCATTTTGTTTATAAAAATAAATTGAGTTAGAAATGTGAAATAATTAAACTTCGCGATCTTGGATATCAATCACTAAGTCCTTTGCTACTTGTGTTGGAAATAGACAATCAAATCTCTTTCTTCTAAAATTTTGAGATACTCCTCTCTCTCTCTCTCTCATGCACAAGATTATTAAAAGACAAATAAAATATAGTAATTTTATATGCATAATATTATTATACTAAATCAAACACACAGTAATATATATAATATTAATTAATAGCAATCAAATTTATAAAATTTAAATTTCTAATTATGTTAAATAATTAATAATATCGTATAGCATGAATCAAATGCTTCCTCTATATTATGCCCAATCCATAAATGAAACTTCACATTGGATATCAGAAATCAAACAAAAAATAATTTGTTCACTCATTTATATATGTCTGTCACCTGCACAGTCCCAATTTCATTAGTTTTACTTTTTGTAGTTTTGTACTATTTTTTTGGATTTTTTTTTTGTTTTCTTATTTTTTGGTGTGACCTTTATGTATTTTGTTATTTATCTTGTTGGAATTTTCTTTCCTTTCAATTGTACTCGAAACGTCGGTGGCTA
This sequence comes from Tillandsia leiboldiana, assembly GCA_029204045.2. Lineage (NCBI taxonomy): Eukaryota > Viridiplantae > Streptophyta > Magnoliopsida > Poales > Bromeliaceae > Tillandsia > Tillandsia leiboldiana. The sequence goes on from CM055065.1 coordinate 2,571,572, forward strand.
ATCAAACAATAAGGGTGGCCATTTATTACTAATGAATGATTTATGCCCATAAATATTCTGCATTTAATAAAAAACAATGATCATAAATATTAACTTAATTAATTGGTGCCTTTTCTATTTGCTTAGATAATTAGTTAATTATCATTTTTCCACTCCCCAAATGATTGCAAAATAGTTTAAAATTTAAATCCTCGGCCATATTCTCACTGATTTTAATTTATTAAATTAGTTAGAACAAGTTTATGAATAAATCATTTTATGAAATACTATGAACTATTTTGCAATTAATATGCAGATACATGGTACATGTATATTACGTAAATGATTTTGTACGTGCTTCAATCTTTTTTTTGTGAGACATGATCAAAGGACTAGGCAACGGCATGATCGAAGAACCCAGTTGCATGAGTTGCATGAGTCGTCGTGAAACTATTTCCTCACCGACGAGGAAAGCGATGTAACTTTGAAACTGTTAAAATTTTTTATTTTAATTTAAAAGTTTTAAGCTGATAGGTGGGTATATGTTTTTGAATGAGACTACAGTAGTTCTTATATAAATAAACCATTTAACCCTTTAGTTATCTTGTATTTTACTGAATCAAAGTAGCTCGGTTAATTAGTAGTTAATAAATATTCAACTATTAATTTTTATTTTGGTTAAGGTCACGTTTTCTAGAAATAATATTCAACTTACAAATAAATGCAAGGTTAATTTATAATTATCACATTGTTGGTGCTAATTAACTATTAATATAAAAAATTTGAATTGTTAGAATATATAATCAATTTATTTAAAACGTACAAACACAACGTCCACATATCTTAATTGTGTCTTGATTCAACCTAATATTTCGTTATAAGATAGAATAATGATCTATTTAAACTAACTATGTAAGAGCCATTTCCATGGGAAGTAGATCTTTCACCTATATATCAAATCTTTAAAGTGCTCAAAGACAAATGCATGTCCACAATGCAAAGGAAGATTAATTGATTAGTCCAATGCCACGTTTCTAATTATGTGTTTGTACTAGTGTAATTCAAATCAAACAATATATTAATAATAATAATTTCTGGAACCTTTTGGCCCAGCTGGCTCCTTTTATTAGCTTTTTTTTGTGTTCATCTCCCCATTTTGAGTCTCCTCAACTTAATTCCATGGGAAAGTTCCGAAGATGATCACTTTGCATTATTTGATGTAGATGTTTCTCCTAACAAATTTCAAAGTCCCCCGTGCATCCAGGGTGAATTGGCTCAACCTCGTTTCAGACATTGGGCCCAATTAAAAGGTCACTGAGGAGATCGATGATGGGACACGCGTGGCTACAAAAAAGAAATAGAATAGCAGGAGGAGCTTCTATTGCAATAATTTTATATCAGATAACAAAAATATCGAATAAAAATATAAAATTTTATAATTTGTAATATAATTAATATTTAAATTTAAATATTGAGTGACCGAAGCATAACAATTGATATTGGTTCACGCGAGTCATGACTCTCACCCATCGTGACCTCCGAGGCCTGCTAATTAATCACTAAGTTCTTACTTGCTCTTGACATTATTCTAAAATTGTACAGTATAAATTTAATCTCAAATCTCAAAATACGGTGAAAGTTTAATTTAGAGTATACGAGGTATATATATATCTACAGCATTACTCATTGCTTATGAAGAATGTAGGGTACGTATGATTAAACAATATAGTGCCACATTATTCTAGCCACGTACATTCTCCTTCGTAACATTAACAAAGAAACTAAAAAGGATTTGAGTACAAGGCTTATTCTTGTCTTTGTTCCCAACTTAATTGTGCACACACAGATAACATATCCTTGAACTAATAAGTTTTAGTGTGTGATTGGCCTATTGTTGCATGGCAAAGCTTTTGAGTCCAAAAATACCATTGTGACTTGTCAGAGAATTAATTAAGGAAATATCCTGAAACAGTGGTGGCTATTTAAGAGGATGGCATTAATTGTTGATAAAGATAAGTTTGGCTATAGAACTATATTGTATAATAGCTAGGCTAATAATTCCATGCAATACTGATTAAAGTGTACTCAATTAACAAGTTGTGCAATATGATATGATAATTTGCTATATATATATATATATATATATATATATATATATATATATATATATATATATATATATATGAGCAATGCTACATGTACACCCCGAAGGGGTGTACATTATACATCTCCACCATTTTAATGGTGGCGATATTTTTTACGGGTCACATCAAGTGACCCATCATCACACCCCCACCCTTAGATGGGTGGGGGTGTGAGATGTACACCTCTTACGGGTGTACACATAGCATTTTCCTATATATATATATATATATATATATATATATATATATATATATATATATATATATAGTCCGGCTAGAATACTATCGATATACCAAATAATTTGTACTATCAAATTTTTAGTCGTTGGATGAAAAAATATGCGGTTGGAATTATAGTGATCTCCTAAATTTTTTACTATTCAACCAACCACCTAGTAAACTCTAGGAGATCACTATCATCTTAACCACACGTTATTTAATTCAAAGGCTAAAAATTTGATAGTATCAATAACTTGGTGCTATCGATAGTATTCCAGTCTAATTCTATATATGTATATTACACTGATATAAATAAAATTTAAGAAAGGTGCATGTACTGATAATAATAAAATTATAACTAATTAATTTGTTTATTTTTTATTTATTTTTTTCCGAGTTAGATTCGTGTGTATGTACAGAAAAGTATATCTATGTACGCGTATTGAAAAACTATTATTTACGTTCACTGCATCACGTGCAATGAGTATTGCCTATAAATTTTATGCTCTCCCAATTAAACTTCAACTTCCCTGAACAAGTATTTGAATTTTAATCTTTTTACAAGGATTAATGGTCATATCATGAATGGTGATCATATGAAACAATGCAAGAAAACAAAGAACAACGGAGTATGCGTAGACTTATATAGATATGATCAAAAACCCCAAAGCATTTGATACCCAGTTTCAATCGCGCGCCTAACATAATCCTCGAACCCAAATTTTTGTCCATGACATAAAAGTTATAGTACTTGCAATAATTTGTAACCACCATGAACCTTTTCGATGTAAGGTGACACGGACAACGACAGGTGCACGGAATCATTTATGAAGATCTCAATTATTTATGAAGATCTCTAGCTATACAGTGGTGAGTGCCCATATTCAGAATGTTATTTTTATAAATTGCTAATATGTTAGCAAACATGCATCTTAGAAAGAGTTTTAATATCTCAGATAATGGTGCCAAAAAATGCCAAGTTTAATTAAGTAGGAGGGTGCTAGCTTTTAGAAATTATTTGGTTATTTCGTCTTTCGAAAGGAATCCGCTGTGGAGTTATCGAGAATATCTCAAACCCACACAATATATGAGTGCAGTAAAAATAAAATATTTTATAAATAATAATAGACGAGAACGATCGTAGAAGATGAGTACAAGAATAACAAAATAATAAAACGAACAGAAAAATATAAAAATATAAAATTTACGTAGTTTGACCAACGATGTGTCGGTCTACGTCCACGGATAAGACCATCTCAATACATTTTTTGATTAATTCACGACGATATATAAAATACAAAGAGTAAGATTGGATTACAAAAAAACTCAATTTTTTTTCACATTTTCCTCTCAATTCAATTAGGATGTCTATAATAAAACTCTCATATCAAAAAAATAATTTACAAGAGGTAATTATATGATTATAAAATTTCAATTTTAATAATTTTAACCGTCCATCCGAATTTTCGATTCACTTCTAGTCATGGATCTTCTCTTAAAAATTTTCTTTAAAATATTTCTCAATCATTTTCTAATATGTAGAACTAGATTAGATCAAATTATAATTAAATCCAATATATTGAACCCGTCGCGAAATTAAATACCGATGCTCAGTTTTGAGTACCAATAGATAATACAAAAAAAAAGATTGAGTTCCAGTACTTAGATTTGAATATCGGTATACAATATAAAAAATAATTTTTTACAGTTTTAAATTTTGAGAACCTCCTGAGATGCTCTATAAACCAGTACGTACTCAAACTTTCAGTTTCAATACCAACATTCAGAAATTTTAAAATTTCGACATTTTTATAGTAATATCGACTTGAAACATGACTTTACATAATCCAGTACCGTCCACCCAAAGTGGAATCACTGCATGAGAATTTGTTTGATTCGTTGACACAACCTAAAATACCATATTAATTTGACAACACATCAATAGCACGCACATAGAGGATCTTTTAGGGGTCACTGCAACAAAATTATATTATAGAAACATATTTTTATAATACTTTTATATAGGTGTGCTATCTATATATCCAAAATTAGATTATATGGATATATTTTTGGGATACATTATAATAACGTGTTGCTATACACTCTAGGGACTGCACATGTAACGACACTAATAATAAGTATCGGTATTTTAAAAAGCAGTATTATTTTAAAATTTTAAAAATATTTAAAAATATTGCTATAGCGTAATTTTGTTGTAGTGGTTATCCAAAACAACTTCACATCAAAAAGATGGTTTCCAAAGGATTTGACATGGCCACCTACCAATGATCACGAGAATGAAGTTCCACACACCATGCTCTTAATTGGTTGTTAGGCTATAGCTATAAGTGCCTGTGCATATGCATGTATATAATAAAGGCTAGTTAATTACTGGAAAATAACGAGACAGCTAGGTGCATTTGTAGCTCGATCATGAAGTGTTATAGGATTCCATTTAAGCCTTCGTTCAGATGACCATAAAACTCTATGTAGTTCACTCTAGCAGCTTTAATTTCTTGGTCCCCAAAAGATATGAGAGAGAGAGAGTGACTGTGTGTGGTGTAAGTTCGAAAATTACAAATATATTCTTGAAAAGTTCTAATACTCATGCATTAAACTCCGACGTTCCGAAAATGTTTTACCGTTCGTTGGCGTGCTATCGATGTGTTACTAACTTAGCAGTATACAAATTTTTCTGGGACGAATTCACCATCGTCATCATCTTGCATGTGTATGAGTGCAATTTTTTCTATCTAGTATTGGTATAAATTGAAGGCATGCTGCAGCTTGATAAATAAATGCTACAACTAGGCCTTGGGTGAAACGGAAAGGTATGTAGGGAGTTACAAAATATCCAGCAAATTTTCCAGGTTTTGATTTATTGCACGAAAACAACTTTGAAGATAGAGACATTACAATGAAAAATAGCCGCAAAGGCATTTCGGAATATGTTTATATATCTATCAATAACAATATTGTCATTATCATAGTAGAAATTAAATTTGCATTTAGAAAATTTTAAAAATTTTATAAATTTGGTTTTGTTCTGATCATATATAATTATTATTCCCAACAAATTGGAGCAAAATGCATCAACTTGATAATAAGTAAATTAATGCTGCACAGGGGCTTGATTGAGTGGGAACATCAAGGTATGTAGGGAGTTAAAGATGTCCTTCCAATTGAGGTGACGCATTAACTGTGCAGAGCTAAAGTAAACCATTATTTGATAACCGTACTACGAAAATATGTCGGTAGGACGATTAAATTTAATCTTATAATATTACAATTTGATCAAATTTTACTAATTTAATTTTAAAATTATTATGATCAAAACTGTTGTGAACCCATTAACTCGGATTTAAGTTAAAAGGGTCGGAGCTTTATCGATCAATTATTACTGTACATAAAATTAAACTTGGATTTTTATAAAAAAAAACTATTTTGAATCAGCCATAATTAGTTCCTAAACTTTTTTTCATGTGCGACAGTTTAAATTTCATGTATAAATAATTAAAATCCTCTATGTCACGTGTGCTAGAATTAATGCACGTTAATTGTTCGTAAAGAGAGCATTTTGAGAGATTAATTCCTAGATAGAAGCAGAAGCAATTAATCTTTGTATAAATACGCATAGAACGATTCTGATTAACATGATGAATGTATCATAAATTAATCAATAGCATGTCAAATATAGCGAGAAAATTTTACTTTTAATCTTGGGTACGTGTTATGTATATACATCCATGGAAGTAGAGTTTTGGATCATCATGAGGATGGGTAGGGTGATGGATGGCTTATCCTAGATATTGATACCCTAATTAACTTTGTGTTAGATCAAAGAAAAAGGGTATGTAATAGTAGTAGAATTGATAATCTTTGTAACAAATAAATTATATACATATTTTTTTTATCATAATATATATGCAGGTCTACCACTACTTTTTTTGTTTTCTGCTTTATTGTCTTAAGATCGATGTTGGCCACTTAATTCATGCATAAAATTTAGCTACAAAGCATATAAACCTTTTCTACATTAAATTCACTTCTATCTCTAACATATATACTTTGTCATGTAATATTTCATTTGTTGACTAATCTGTGTCTCAGAACATCACTCTAGTTGTACGTAGGTGAAGTGTACTTACGAGTTGGACCACTCCAACACTTAACTCCCCTTTAATGCAGTGTATACGTACGTACCTTGAAAAATACACATACATATAACTTTTTCATTATCCTCGTAACATTACAAAGTGTACATCATCATGTTGCTTAATTTTACGATTAGTAATTTGCGGCACAGTTTAATTAATTTGTAGAAAAGTAGAGTTCATTATTTGGCTTGTTTTTATATATATATATATCCAGTATCTAAGCCTAGCTAATACGCGCGTATTGCAATTTTTATTAATAATTAATGGTACAAGTGATGATTAAATAAAAGATGTTGGACACTTCAACTTAAAAAATTTGCTTCTCTACCATACTTCCGTATGAATATCAAATTGTTTACTCGCAAATGTCGCGGAATTTGGATGTTCAAGTGTCACAATGTTCTACTTGTAGGGTGAGGAGAACTAAAAAGAATTAATACGGAGGAGCGATAATTAATTATAATATTGAAAAATGCCCACGCCCTCTATTTTCATATATAACTCGAAACTGTAGAGTCACTATCATGTTGCTTTCACCATACCTATGTTATCTTAGTAGTTGTCAAAAGCCGAATTGATATGCGATTGAAGTTCAAATCAGTGATAATATATTGTTATCGAATCTGTATCGGATGACGAATAAGATTGGTCATATAAATTTTTGTACAAATTTTAAAAAATTTATATTATGTAGGACAATACACGATCAGCAACTTTTAAAAGATACTTCAGAAAAGCTTATTACAACAATTTTTCTCTGTTTGATGGTTTATAAAATTAATTAAGTTGGAGAAACCTTGATCAGATTCCACGAGAGTAATTAAAGTCAAAGTATTAATTATGAGTTGGTAAGTCAAAAAAGATCAATGTCATAATTAATTAAGTAGCTTTCAATTAGGCTTCCACAGCACTATAAGAAAAAGTAATTAAGGATACACAAAAGTCAAATTTTAAATTAAATAGCAAGGATCATTAACCCACAATAAATATTGTACCATAGATCCATCAATGGGTGCTCGATCTCCTTAGCGTAGAAGAGTAAAAATAGCCCACCCAGGCCACTTTAATTGATTGTAGGGGACACACTTAGACAACATCCATCCTATAATTAGTGGGAACATCATGAGAACCTAATCCATAAAACAAAAATTAAATCATCTAATAATCACACTTTCTTTTTTAAAAAGGTGCATGCATCAAATAATAATAATAATTAAAGGGATTAATTGGACCAAAGCATTAGTCGCGTTCAAATTTGCCAATCATATATCATTATAATCATGACAATAAAGTAACTCATGCTCTCATGTATTGCCAAAATTAAGAGGTTTCAAAAACAAAGCGGGGGAAATAATTAAAGTTGATTGGGGCATTTGATTAGGCAAAGCACTCGGAATTTTGTTATATTATATATAATGCAAAAAAAAAAAATATATTATTAATTTACTTTAAGTTTAATAATTTGAAAATAGATTTCTTAGTCAATAAATACAAAGGTTTATCATATTTGTACTTTTTTTTTTTTTTTTTTTTTTTCTAATCATGCTGTGTATGGCACCAACCCTTCAGCCCGCCAACAAATGTAAACGTGTAGGCAACTTTATGGGACTTCCTAAAATTTAATTAATTAGCATAAAATTAACAATTAATTACATGATTAATGCCGAAAACGACAATGATCAAGGACGTACTCTAACTTAATGCTGGTAGGGGAAAAAACAAAACATCTACATTTGGGGGTCGAGTCAACAAAACGCCAAGTGCATAATTGGAAATTTTCAAATTAGTATGAAATAATCAAAGGAATATTTAATTAGCTGAAAATATAAAATAATTAAATTTTAAATTTGAAATTTCGGATATCTACCATCAAATTTTTTACCATTTGCGCTAGAAACAACCGATTTTTATAGAAAAATTTAATAACAACTATATATATATATATATATATATATATACCTGAAAAATAACATAAACCAATTTTACTTTTTGTTAATTCCTACCTCGTTATTTTCCTTTTATGGAGAATTTTAACAAATGTAGGTTGATATTCCAAAATTATTTTTAAATTTTTTTTTTTAATATCGTACAGATTATTCGCGCTTGTTTCACATGTGGTAGTATAAGACCATATATGTATGACATTGCATGTGCATCACGTACGGTGATAAGAGGGTTTTTGGTGCACTGTGTATGTTACATCAGAGTATACCAAGCTGATCAAATAATCTCATTATTAGTTTAATTAAGATCGAGCTCATTAATTATGTAGATTACTTATTCCTTTCCTTAAAAATTACTTATACAAAAAGAAGCTAATAATTTCAGTAAAAATGTATGGGGACCGTTGAATTTGTAAATTAAAAATATAATTCTTTGATTATTTCTTAAGCTTCAAAAGAATATTTATTATTTTTTATAATTTAAACATGAGGAAGCTTAAAGCTTTTGAAAAAAAAAAGACTGTTTTCTATAATTTTACTGAAAATATTGACGTGAAATTTAATTTATTTGACACTTCTTTTAAGTTTTATACTTTTTTTTTTTATTTTTTTTTTATTTTTTTTATTTTTATGTACTATATACATTTTAGCTAAATAACTGCAGTTTTCATTAGAAACTAATGACTGATGACTAACAAAATTAATATTTTTTTTAAAAAAATTCTACAATGCTACTAGGTTAAATAATTAATCTTAAATAAATAAAAGTTACCGAACTAATTATTAAAAACTAAAGTCTACAAGAGTAATTTTTGAACGGCAAATCTTTATACATTTTATAAAATAATAATAAGAATCTTTTTATCAGATACATTCTTTTCATGTGTATGTATTTGTTTGGCCGAAAAGTTACGATCCGCGATCGATTTGTGGGGATGACCTTCTGAGTGTAATACGTCGCATGTCAATGTATCAAGCGATTGGGCCGAAAAGAAATCCGTCCGATCATGTTCTTCTCAATCAACTCTCGAACAAGCTCGGCTTAGGTTAGCTGGACTGAGATTGTGAGGGAAAAGAGTTCGGTTTAGAATAGCTGAATTGGAATTTGGAGACAAAAAATTTGATACGGCTAAAAAATTGATTAAGAATTTGTATTGATTGGAGTGGGATTACAAAAGTAACTGAAAATCGATTACAAGTTAATCTACTCCCAAAAAATACGGCAAAAATTATTTAGAAAAACAGTAAATATAGATATGAAATGTATGAAAAAGTAGGGGTGATCACTGACTTACGAGGTGCAGAACCTTTTTTTTTCGATAGTTTGGATATTTATACCCGTTTGAACCATGTGTATAATCGTAAATTTCTCAACTACTTTATTTTAAGTCTATTCTCCTCAATAGAATAGTAGTCGTTTTCCGTCCAAGTTTATCTCTTAATCGACGTGCCGATACGTGATCTTCGGGACTCTCCAATGGTGGGCGCCGTTTGCCGTTCCGGAGTCCGTTACGAGATTCGCGCCGAAATTCCTTGTCTCCTTCCGGGGTCTTTCCTTCTGTGGTTTGAGCAGCCGAAAGTCGACTTTGACCTCGCATCTTTTATCATTGGATTAAGCCGGTCTGATATTTGCCTTTGGTTGAAATCGGCTCTGAATGAGACGACAACTCTTTTTATTGGCCGCTTTTTCTATCAGCTTATATCTTTAGCCGATAATACATACCAGTGTCACTTTTTTAGATGGCAAAAATTTTGACCTCAACAGTATTTTATTTCGGTGTCTTCGTTTATTTATCTTTTACTACTAATTAAAATTTTCAAATGTATTTTTCTATGCTTACATTTTTTAAAAAAAATTCAATTTCACCAGTGAACTTTCAAGAGTTTTGAAATATTTTAACAAATTGTTTGAAATTTTATGGAGCATTTTGATTGGGTAGATCTATATTAGATACTTAAGGTTTACTAGCATATTAAATATTATTCATTTTACTTCCTTATAACTAATAGAAGGAAAAAAATAATGATCATCTCTAAGGCAAGTAGTAGAGAACTTAATGAATAATATCTAAAATTTTAAATTGTTCATCAAATTATTTTATAATTTTTAACTAAAAGATAATTTTACGTCTGCAGTAATTTCATCTCCAAGTTTTTTTTATCAAAATTTCGGTGGTTGGGTTCTCCGACACCAAGACGTGGCTACGTGGCGGCATCTGGGGAGGGCGAAATCGGTGTAGTCAATCTTCGAGATCTTCCATTTGTCGCGCGCTTCTCCGACACATCGCTGATTCCCAAATTTCCACCGTGCCATCCCCGACGCCCCCCGCCCCCGACGCCCCCCGCCCCGCAATTTATTACTCACTAGACACCGCCTAGCTCGTGCTCGCACCGTGCGCGGACGAACGAAATTTCGCCACGTGTCAGCAGCAGTCTCATAATTAAGTCGCTAGATTGTTGAGACTTCATTAGTTACATTATATCTGAAAAGCAGCTAAATAGATTTTGGGGAAAATAGTATTAGAAACAGTGTTGAATGGTGGTTCGATGAAAGGAGAGGTGTTTTCTACGGGGATGCACCTGGTGCACCCGATTCTCTTTTGCTCGCTGTGATCTCAGGCACGAGTTAGTTACCAACCGAAGGACCCTTCGTACCACTTTCCAGGGACCATCTTTCCGTCGGATCGGGGCTGTAAACTACTTATCGACGGCTAGGATTCGTTTCATTATTGTTCCGGAGTACAAGGGCATTCTCGTCCATAAAATTCGCCGTACGACGAAATGGCGATTAATCGGGAAGAGAGTATAACACTATAACGACGGTGACGACGCGCTGCTGCTATCATGCGCCCGAGTGTCGCGGCTAACATACGCTGATTCAATTCGTCTTTCCTCTATATAAACAAGCAGAAGAGCTCTCCGCGATTCCACATCACACAACAAACAACAACACACAAACACACACACACACTCTCTCTCTCTCTCTCTCTCTCTCTCTCTCTCTCTCTCTCTAATAGTAATAGTAATAGTAGTAGTGGTGGTAGAAACTAGAAACCCACCTCGCAAACCCTAATAATGGCGGCGGCGGCGGCGTTGATGGATCCGAGCTTCGACGTCGACAAGCTCAGCTACGAGATCTTCTCCATCCTCGAGAGCAAGTTCCTCTTCGGCTACGACGATCCCAAGATCTTCTCCTCGGCAACCGCGTCGCTCCCGGAGACCCCGACGAAGACCCCGGCGAGGTGCACCGCGCCCGCCGGAAGGGTCCGGATCCTCTCCATCGACGGCGGGGGAAGCGCCGCCGACGGCCTACTCGCCGCAGTGGCGCTCTCGCGGCTCGAGGCCTCGCTGCGCGAGAGATCCGGCGAGCCGGGCGCCCGGATTGCCGACTACTTCGACGTCGCGGCGGGGTCCGGTGCGGGCGGGGTCCTCGCGGCGTTGCTCTTCGCTCGGGGCCCCGACGGGCGCCCGATGTTCTCGGCCGAGGAGGCGCTGGGGTTCCTCGCGCGGAACCTGCGGAGGGGCGCCCTCTCCGGCGAGCGGAGGGGGGTCCTCCGGGGAATATTCCGGCGATCGTCGGCGGGGGGGATGTTCCGGCGGGTGTTCGGGGAGGCGACGCTGCGTGACACGGTGGGGCCGGTGCTGATCCCGTGCTACGACCTGGCGACTGGGGCGCCGTTCCTGTTCTCGCGGGCGGACGCGGTGGAGGGCGAGGGCTTCGACTTCCGCCTCCGGGAGGTGTGCGCGGCGACGTGCGCGGCTGCGGCGGTGGAGATGAGGTCGGTGGACGGGCGCGCGCGGATCGAGGCGGTGGGTGCCGGGGTGGCTATGGGGAACCCCGCGGCCGCGGCTATCACGCACGTCCTCAACAACAAGCGCGAGTTCCCCCTCGCCGCCGGGGTCCACGACCTCCTCGTCGTTTCCCTCGGATGCGGCGAGGCCATGCGCGGGAACCTCTCCGCGCCGACGGCCACGCCCATCCCCTCGCCGCTGCCGCCGTCCGCGGCGGAGATGCTGAGAATCGCAGCGGAGAGCGCGGCGGACATGGTACGACCCAGCACTTTTACTTCCCGCCAGCTGTTTTCGATCCTCTCTCTCTCTCTCTCTCTCTCTCTCTCTCTCTCTCTCTCTTTTTGATAAATAAATTTTTTTATTTCTTTTCTTCGGTTAAAGTTTTTTTTTTTTTATTCTGCACGAACTGGCAAACATGTCGGTTTGCCGAACACCATTTCTGTGTTAAGTTAATCTGACCCGTCCATTACTCTGGGGATCTGTACTGCGCTCCTGCAGTTCAATAGACGGCCCAGATCGACAGTAGCAAGTTTGCAGGGCATTCTCGTCATTAAATTAGTCATATCTAAGATTCTAATAAATCGCTAAATTTCATTTGCATTCTCATTCATGTTTTGTTTTTGTAAATATATCATCAGGTGGATCAAGCGGTCGCCGTGGCATTCGGATACAGCAGGACGAGCAACTACGTTCGCATCCAGGTCCCAATTCCTCAATTTCCCCTCCACCTGAAATGACCAAATTACCTCCAATATATATATTTTTTATTATTTTTATTCTAAAATTATAGTACAAACAAAAGCCGTGAATCAATCAATACGATAATTATTTGATAACATATATATATATATATATATATATATATATTTAACAAAAATTAATTATTAGTGTTGTTTAATTAAATCTTAATTATGTAATTTACTCAGGCCACTAAACCCTTGGAGGCTTCGAAGCCCACGACGGACGCGAAGAAGGCGACGAGGGCGGCGGAGGAGATGCTGCTGCAGCGGAACGTGGAGTCGGTGCTCTTCCGAGGAAAGAAGCTCTCGGAGCGAACCAATGCGGAGAAGCTCGAGTGGTGCGCGGTCGAGCTCGTGAAGGAGCACGATCGGCGGAAGACGAGCCCGAGCCCGATCCCGGTCGTCGCCGTGAAGTCGGCGGCGACTCCGCGCTTGTCCTCCGCAGCTGCGTCTACGGTGACGGTTTCTTCTTTAGCCGCGTCCACCGCCACCACTCCGTCTCCGCCGCCGAGCCACCACCACCACCACCACCACCACCGTGTTGTAGACAGAGATTAAGGGGAATTATTAGGGGACTAGTGATGATTAATTTTGTACGTTGTTGTATATGATGATCGATATGCTTTGTTAGTTAAATTGTCTAATGAGTTTTTTGCAATTAGCAATGCTCTTAATCTGTGCGCTTCCCCCCGGGGTAGTACAACAACAAAATGGGTGAATGTGGATATAGGATCGAGAACGGTTCTGGATTATTATTAACCGGTGTTTTAATTTGTGGTGATCAAATTAAGACCTGCTCCCTGTTTTTGATTGATACGTTTGCATGCATGTACAAATTGAATGGCTGGCATGTTACGATTAATCACATCACGTCCTTGTCATGTTTCTTTCCTCTTCCTATTTTTATGTACTTGACCAATGCTGATCTTCGTATAATTGTATAATTATAAGCGAAATTAAGTTTGGTTGAATCCATAATTTTATAAAATATAAAATTTAAGCGCAGGCGGGAGCTAAATGAAGTTAGCTGCGTTGACAAGAGGTCCCCAGAGGAAAATTTAGCTGGCCTAGTCTTTAATTGTGTTGTTTTCAACAACACTATTGCTAGACGTACTTAGATAAGTTTACCAGATTTTTTCTAACTTAAATATCTGGGAACTAGCTAGATAAATAATGATATATACTTATTGTACACTCTATTTAGAATATACATTTTATATCTCATTTATTTTAGAATAATTAGATAAATTTTATACGTCATTTTAAAATGATGAATAGATAAATGTCCACCTAAAAATAAATATAGTATAAAATATACCTTAGAAATAAAATGTACATGTAGCATTTTTTTATACATAGAAAAAGTCAAAACAGCTATATTTGGTGGAGGGGGGACAGGAGACCAGGAGGTGAGAGTGATTCACTAATTACCCCCTCCAACTTAAACTATTCATGAACCCAGTTCACCATTTCCCGTCCTCCTTAAAGGATCGCTCAGTTATTTGCTCTCAATCTGATCACTCTTCTCAATCTCAACTGTCATCATTTACATATAATAGATACTCATTTAATTTGAGAAGTAGCTTTTTTGAAATTAAATAAGAATCAAAGAAGGAGATTGATGAAATGGTGAATGGTGAAATGGTTCAGCGAAAAATTACGACAACAACAAGTACGCGTGAGACTATGTAATGTATTTTTTATACTGTTGTAATAGTTGATGCATAGTAAAAAAACTTTATTTATTTGTTCTTAACGGTGGGGGAGACTTGGAATTGAAACAATTAATTTGAACCATATCCGCTTTAGACCAATTTACTAATACTCAAAGATTTCTAAAATAGATAACTTTTTAGCACCATAAAATGTTTAAAATACTTAATATTTAGATAATTAATTTCTAAACTGAAAAAATGGGCAGTGCTATAAACATATCAGATTTTAACATTAACAGATAAATTTATTAAATTACTTTAGTCAATGTCAATATTCATTATCTGAATATGACCATTTTGCAAAACCAGAAAAAAAAAAAAAAAAAAAAGATTCTTGTTTGCTGAAGTGGTGGACTGAGTCCAGGTAATAAATTTTCCGAGAACCTCGGATCCATCACTTTTTCAATTCCACCGCCATGATCTTTCATTTTTCGATAGATTTAATAAGGAAAATGCTACTTGTACACCCCCATTTGGGGTGTACATCACACACCCCACCCATCCAATGGGTGGGCCCCCCCACCTTTAGATGGGTGGGTGTAAGATGTACACCCTCTTTGGGGGTGTACATATAGCATTACTCATTTTATAAATCTATTATGTTTAGAAAATTCTAATTGTACATTTTTTTATTTAACATTAGTTCCTACTAATATCATAACTTATACCTATTTCTGGTATAACTAAATTTTTTTTATACCCGAACTAAACGCAGCCTAAGGTGAATTTTTTTTTTTTTTTTTTTTTTAATATGTTCTAATTCGTTGAAAATTTATTTTTATTCTGAGTAAAAGTATAATAAAATTCAATCTATTCTGAAGACCCGTCTCATTTGCATCTCTAATCCCATGATATTATTTAAGTTCGAAATTTAAAGATAGGTTGTTTAATAATTTTAGCTTAGTTCATTTTTAATAGAAGATAAACAAAACAAATAGTTTGCTATAGTTTTTAGCATCCGAACATTTGTTTTTATTAGGGCGGCATCGTCTTTCTCACTATTTGGAGAATAGAAAATATAAATTTTCTCCACAAGACCACAAGGAGTGGATCCGTGGATGGTAGGTACTCTGGTTGGATGAAACTCGTCCAACCTGGCTTGCACCTCGCACAGCATCTGGTGCCAGGCGTCCTATTCCCACTCCATTTCATGCCATTAATTAATTATTAAAAATAAAAATTACAACACAAGGAACACTTCATTCTCTCTCTCTCTCTCTCTCTCTCTCTCTCTCTCTCTCTCTCTCTATATATATATATATATATATATATATATATATATATTTAAAAAGAAATTAAAAAAAGCAAAAGCAACCCAAGGAACATTGAACCACTGCTTCATTACTATTTGCTATTGCCAGGGCATTTTAGCTACTGAGTATTAATTAATTGATCTAAAATTTGCAAATTAGCCAACACAGCACATTTAATTAGGCAGCGCAACAGTAACGAGCATGAATTGTTAATAATCTGAGTAGGTGTACGTTTAAATCTGATTAACTCTATCACATTTCGAAGCTCTATCTATCTAATCCTATAAAAGAAGCCACGACGGAGATAATAAGAGTAGAAATGTAAAAAGCTTTATAAGATTATGTATGTGAACAAAATACGTATTTTTTTCGGAATTACGACTATTTGGAAGCAATTCCGACTCTTGTTGATATGTTTCAACGAGTTTCTGCTTCGAGACAAGTAACGACAACGACGACGACGACTTGATGAGTAGATCTTTGGTTTTGGATCGAACAAACAAACTTGTGAATGAAACACGTGACGCCCGGTCGATCAAATGGCCAGGTGTGCGCAGTTTCTGACTCAAAAAAAAACAGGTCTTTACTAGCTGGAGAGCCGCACGAGCGCGGGGCGGCGGAAACTTCCCACGCACTGTGTTGGGGTCAACTGTGCTCTCCTAAGATTCCAATCGGATGGAGCTCCACACGTGCGAAAAATGCATATATCTAGTTGAATACTCGTGACACATAATACAAACACTTGTCCTTACTGACGCAATATAGAGCCAGTCAATTAAGATTCTGAATAGCTAGGTAACCTCCAGGAAGTAACATTATATAATTGTTTAAGAAAATATGTTAATGTATTAAGGGTTATTAGGATTACGATTCACATGTGCTATGTCACAGCTCACACTTTGTTCTTAAGCTGCAGAACACAGCAGGGTTGGTGGGATTAATTAAGAAAATTAAACATGGTTGTTTTTTTTTTGTTTTTTTTTTGACCACTTTGCTTATTCGGGTTTTCTCCTGGGTCAGTGATAGATCCCAAAGTTTTAATTGGCACTAATGTTGAGTTATCTTAATTTCATCCAAAGTGTTACTCATAATGCTTTAAGATCCTTAATTAATACTGTAATGAATAAGCTTTCTCAAGAATAATAATTTGTAATAATAAAAGTAATAAAAGTGACAATAATGAAGAGAGCAACGAGGGGCCACACCCACTAGTCCCTTTTGGATTTTGTACCATATCGCACTATTTGTATCTTTAGATTTGGGGAGTTTTATGTACAACAACAGAGCAATTTTGCATCTTCTAGTAGCTAGTTAACCTAATTATTATTTGGCCCCGCTCATAAACAGGTGTACTAAACCTGATCAGGTCTATAAGATTAGCTCTAATGCATAGTGATTAAGTGATACATTCGGATTCATGGCATCTGTATCGGTGTTAGTAGAGAACTACTACTTAATTACATCTTCTCAGGGTTACGCAACACTTGGATCTTGATGGAGCACCGACCTTTTCGTTTTTTTTCATTTTTACGAACTAGATTTTAAAAATATGTCAAACTATAGTTTATATCTGTTTTTACTTCTAATGCGCGATTGCTTAGAAAATCATCTAAATAGTACAATATATTAACAATCAAATTGCTTACGAAATCAGTATACGTTAAAAGAGAAGCATAATCCTGAGCAATTGGTAGTATGTTCATACTTAACATGAGTGCTCCCCATGACCAGTAATAAGACCTTGTAGCATTACTATTTCGTTAATAAATCTACAAGGGATCGTATAATGGACCCACATGAAATTAATGCAAAATCCTTATCAAAGGAAAAAAGTTTGGACCACCCCCCACCATTTTCTTTGAGCGAGTCTCCCCCACTCTTTTTTTTTTTTTTTTTTTTTTTTTTTTTTCTCAATTAGTAACTCATAAAAAAGGTATCATGGTTTAAATTTCACTTTCCAAACCCTACAAGAAAAGGAAAATACCAAGCTAAGTGACAAGGAGAGAGTTAGTAGCTATGCAAGGTAGGGGATATGATATTTACTACCAAAGGGAGAATAGGTTCTATGATTACATCTATTTATATATATATAATGCTAATTAACAATTCAATAGAAAGCTACTATACAATGCAAGAGATAATCAAAGTTATCCTAAGATTTATTGATATATACCAACAATGTATAGTTTGTGTCATAAATATAAGGTAGCAATTTGAAGATTATATCTTGTCCCTTTACTTCTCACAGAACACGAAAAGGAATTTAACTTGTATCTCCGATTTACTCGTCCTTTGATGATCACATCCTACGAAAGCTTAAACTAATAAAAAAGTAAAAGTAAAAAAAGTAGATTATAGGTTAAACTGATCAGAAATAAAAAAATTTCGCTATATATGTCCGGAATTTCATGCCATTAATTGGATGGATAAGTATAAATGTTTGGAAAGTAATAAGAGACTACAATGCTGCATCCGTAGATTCCATACTCAAATGTGTTCTCTCCTATACATTATTTTAAGTTAAAAGTAGGTATTATATATACCATAGTTAGTTAATTCGCAAATTATTCGAGAATTATTGAGAATCCGAATTAAATGTGCCGTTTATAACTTTTTTCAAAAATTCGGAATAATTCGTGAATTTTTGAATTAAAAAGTATTATTCACGAATTACAAATTTTTGGGTGAAAAATTCGTTCTTTTTCAAAGAAAAAAAAAATAAAAAATACCCCATCGTTCAAGATAACATGTGCCACGTCTTACGAGGGCAATTAATGATACACTAGGAAAGAAATGCCTCCTCGTTTTCCGCACTGGTCTTAGGAGGGCAATTAATATTTACTTTTAAGTTTTAATTAATTTATTTTTTTAAATTTTTTTTAATATTTTAGTCATTATTTATTTTATTTTATTTTTTATCGGGAATAATTTAAAATTATATTATTTTTTTTATTCTAAATGAATATTTTATTTATTTTTAAAATAAATTGATTAAATTATTTTAAAAAATTATAATTGTTTATACTAATACTAATAGTATAAATATTTTAATTTTTTTTTTAAATTTAATAGCCGAATTTTTGATCCCGAATTTTTAATTAGTGAATGTATTATTTCCGTATAAATCACGTATCCGAATAATTGACGAGCCCGTTTTTTAGCCGAATTTTTCAACGAATTTTTAAATTATAATACGAATTTTATCCGTATTATATCCATACCGAATTTTTGCCGAATCCGAATTAACTAACTATGATATATACCATTCAACAAAATTTTATGGTGGTTGTTCTTAAATTAGCTAGTAATTAATCCCATCCTTTTTACACTTTACTCAAATGGGGACAAAACCCGTGGTCCATGGGATTGGATTATTAGAGTTGATGGATCTAATAATAAGGGGTCCCTATTGATGAAACTTTTAGAAGTGGAACATTTAAAGCTACCAACCACCCCAAGGATAATAATAAGAAGAAGAAGAAGAAGGTAGAGAGAGAGAGAGAGAGAGAGAGAGAGAGAGAGAGAGAGAGAGGAGAGAGAGAGAGAGAGAGAGAGAGAGAGAGAGAGAGAGGGGTAAGAGAGGTCCTTGTGAGAAAAACATACCTTACATGCCTTTTCTCCTAAATGTGGGAACTAGTATAATAAAGGCTTGTTTATGAAGTAATGAGGGAGGAGTGGATGAGCACCTATTTTACTAAATATGGGTTCATGGGGACCATTGTGAGCCTTCTTGTACATGACTAAGGACTTTGTGCAATGATACGCCCACGTCCACCCAATTGTTCTGGCCCACTTCCGTACCCTATTGGATTCGATAACAATAAGACTTAAACCTAGATTTATTATTAACAATACTTCTAAACAACCTTTGTCATAAGATTGATCTTTTCTACCTAGATTATTATCATTCCTAAGTAGGTTCTTCGTGTTTCTCCCTCCTTGTTCTTCGAAATTGGCGGGTCAAGGTTTTAAATTTCTCAAAATTGTTTGTTTGATCTTAGCATCATTATTATTGTGTTCCCTAACTTCCATAGTTCTTTCTTTTTTGCTTTCCATTAGATGGAAAGGAAAAGGGATTGTTATTGAGATTCATGTTGTTGGCAAGTTATGTTATTTTTGAATTAAAGGCGAATGACTCGTCAAATTGGAGAGAGGTGGTTGGGGACTAGGGCTTTTTTTTTGCTTCTCCTTTCAGGGAATTCCAACTTGGTGGACCCCCACCCCAAACCTATCCACCGATTCCCCGCAATTTAAATTTGAATTAAAAGTTACATAAATACACTTCAAGAGTTAAAACAAAAAAAGGTGGTGCAATAAATCCCTAGTTTTTGTTGGATCATCTCATTTAAACCAGCAACAACTATATTATGAGCGTTACAGGATAAAGTTACACTAGGGAGGATTAGTGTTATTATATTTCCTATAAAAGGAACGAAGAAAAGAATATTATATAGCAATAGTAATTTTCGAAGCAATATTTATTTAATGCATACCTACTTAAAATTGAGAGGTAAAAAAAAGCAAACTAGGAGGATTTGTGCTTTTTTTACTTTTTCTTTCTCTTTTTTTAATTGACTTTACAATACCACAAATTTCAATACAAATTCAATAATAAAAAATTCACAAGCATTGAAGGACTTGTGCTTTTAAAAGCATATAAGTTCTACTATATATATATATATATATATATATATATATATATAAAAGTTCACAAAAATATGCTTGTGAATTTTTTACCATTGAATTTGCATTGAGATTTGTGCTATTTACTTTTTCTTTCTCTCTTTAGTTGACTTTACAAAAACATAAATCTCAATGCAAATTCAATGATAAAAAATTTACAAATATGGATAAACTTATGCTTTTAAAAGCATATAAACTCTACTATATATATATAATGCTGTCCTTACAAATAAATTTTACAATAATTCACAAGCTAGTATATGTGGCTAGATTTGATAGTAGAAACTTATCAATTCTGATAGATATAATTTAGAAGACCGAGAATGAAATCTAACTACTAAACTCTAAATGTAAATTGTTGTTGAATTTATTCATAGGATGATAGAGACATACTTTACAAAGATATATATTTTTTAATTCAGAGTGGACAAGTTAATTGTGATTAGGGTCCATTTAGACCTACTTCGGTATTCCTGCAGCTAAAAGCACCTGCGCATTTATGCTTTAAAAAGGCCCAAAACATCCAAAAGAGTTTCCAATCTTCTCTTCTCTAATACTATAAAATTGCGGTGACAACTGAAAAGTATGTGGTGATTACATGCTTCTCTGAAATTTAAAATAAATGAAGGAAGAGAAAAGATTGAAAGCTCTTTAGATTTTTTTTTCTCCTTTTTTTTTGTTGGACTTTTTAAAGAATAAAAGCCAATGTTTCTAGAAATCAACCCAAAACCTAGGTCCAAAAAGATATGGGCCCATTATGGGCCCTTACGGCCCAGTTAACCCAACCCCATCTGACTCAGAAAATGGGGCCTTGGGCCGCAATGTAGTATAAATTTGATGGCCACGATCCAGTGAAAAAGAATGGTCCGTATCTTTTATATTTTTGTTGGTGGGAGAACAATATAGGACTTAATAATAGTAATAATAATGAGAAAGCACTTACAGTACAAGCTTAACATTTTAGTATCAAGAGAACACTACTACATCATCAACAGCAAAGGGAAACACTGCATTTAAAAAAAAAAAAAAACAAAAAAACAGAGGTTGGGAAAATGCATGAACCTGTTGAATAGAGGAACTGGTTTACTATTTTGTTGCCTGTGCGATTATATTGCTTATTGAGCTAGCCTGCTCTTTCGCAGTTTCCACCAACGAATCCTGCAAACGAAACAAGTATATTTATTAAGAACCAGTTTTTATGAATCGTTAGTTCGATTCCAAGATAAGCAGTCCCACTGCTAAATTACCAAGTGTCACTCGAATTTCTATCTGGTCGAAATATCAAATATATGAACAAAAGTAAGCAGGTTGGCATGAGCCACTTGTAGTTAGTAAGGAGAAGGCATTAATCAATTCCCTTGCCTATGTCCAACATAAAACTATTCACACTTTTTTAGCATATAACTAAACCAAATTTAAATTCATCAGTTAATGCAAGTTGAGATGGTAAAAAAAAAAAAAAAAAAATCTATAGAAAAACGACATGTGAATCAGTTCGGGTCAGCCTATATGCGCTAGTATTAGTACCTGTGCAGCTATAAGTCGTGCTACAGTTTTCTTGCTTGACTCTTGAAGTTCACCTGCAAGCAGAATCTCATCCAATACGTAGTAGGCCTGCAAAACAAAAGGTCAAAAACAAGAAACCAGTAACCTTCTACACAGACAGTCAGTCAGGTATTGAACAAGCAGTAAATAAACAAGGGCACCTTATGAAAGTTGAAGATCAAATCCAGCTCGCAAACCTAAAAAAGTAGAGGACGTAAAAAAAAAAAAAATCTGAGCCAAGACGACCACAAAAGCGAGGGGGGGCAAGCACGATGCAATGAAATCAACAGGCTCACACTGCCAAAATAACGGTCCAGTGTCTCAACAAAGTGATGAATAATTTCAAGGATTTCCAACTCATTGTCATCTGAGTCGATGCACATACAGAAATATAGACTCGCATATCTGCAAGTAACCATTTGTAGTAGAAGATCATTATGTGGCCAAGAATATGAAAGGCGTTAGCTAGAATAGAATAATTACATAACTAATGCTTGCTAATTTACCTTCTATACACTACTTTGTACCCTCTCCACTCGACGAAATTGCATAGTTTCGGGCCTCGTGCAAGAATTACTCCACTAAGCTCTCGGATGACCTTGACAGAATGAACAGTGAGTGCATCAGGATGCTTCAATAAATTAAAAGGAGAAAAATTTGAAGCTTCAGCCTTACTGAATTATTATAACTTCATGCTGGGTTATGTTTCAACAAATGAAACACAAAATGTGCAACTGTACCAGGTATACGGAACCAAGACCCAATAAACATAGAAGTGCAAAATATTACACATGCTTACCACATGATACGAATGCTATGACAAAGTTCACACAAAAACGCAAATCATATCAGACCTATAACTATCAGTGCGTCTTGGAATTATGTTAATAAGGCCAACATGCTGATTGAATTAATTTGAAGATGGTCAAATTCATACCGACTAGGTTTGGTCACAGAAGAGCCGTTAGTTGACAAGGCTTAAAAATGGATAGGATAGAAACTCCGAACAAGAAATATGAACTACCAAATGGAATAGAAATCTGATTACTGCATGACATTTACCTTCGTTCTTTCCTTCTGTGAATACGTGGAGTACCATTTTGTCAGTCTCACCTTTCCTTGTCTGCTCATCAGCAGCACGAAATTGATCTGCCGAAGGCGAAATTGTTTAAGACGAGAGAAAGCAATACATATAATTGTTTCAAAACTCTCTAAGCAAGCGATATCTTTTCAACAAGAAGTTCAGATCATGGTTACTAGCTTTGGTACATTTGTATTATGCTACAATGACCAAATTCGCCACCCCAAAAAAAAAAGTACTTCAATTAAGAGAAAAAATTTAAACATGTGTGCCCTGTTTGTACCTAAAGCATACTTTCATTAGCTTAGGCAAAACACAAAATGAAAACATCAATTAAATATCAACAGAATAAGTAAAAGTTTTCCTGCAATCTGAGAGTATATAATAGTATCCATAAGCAGAAACAAAAAAATTATATGAACAACATAACACATGAAATGGACTGTAAATGGTGATCTAATGAAGAAAATTTAATTTCACCGATTTGCTAACTAGTTTACCCTGGTTTAGCAACTTTTTAGATAAACTGAATAAGTATCATTAAATAACAAAACCATGACTATAATAATTCTCATCTTAAACATGTTAAAAATTATAAACCCCCCTTCACTTAGATCATACCATGGTTGGAAAATAAAATCCAAATCGCCCAACGCTTTAACTTCTCCTTCTCTCTTGTTCGCAATTTTCTCAAATACGATACCTCCGACGCAGCAGATGCTCCCTAATCCAAAAACCAACTCAAAACACATAAAATTGAATAAAAAAAGAGCCAAACAGATCCAATTAAACAAGATTACATCAATAATCACCAAATTAACAACTAAATCGAGAGAAAACAAAAGGAAAGGTTTGGAGAAGGAATTGATCACAAACCCTAAGAAATTTACAGCGTTAAATACCTCAATCTCCGTCTCAACACGAATCAAAATCCACAACAATAAAGGAGACGATCGAAACGGGCGGAAAACGTATGCATACACGTCGCAGGTTGGGGGATCGTCGAATGCGGATTGCGGAGTAGGAAACAACAAAGAGGGGCGTGACGAGGACGAAGAAATTTTCCAAATACTCGCCTTTTTTCCAATGGGCTTTTATTAGGCCTTTAATGGATCGTCCGTATATATATATATATATATATATATACGACTTTATCGGTTTGATTGAACCGGGCCGAGATGGGCCGGTTCGGGCTAATTTTGAGTTGGGTTTGAATTAGTTTGATGTGAGCCCGGCTCAATGTAAACGGATGGGTCAATATTTTCAAGCTTGAACCGGACCCGCAAAAACCTGGACCGGATTGATCATTTTCAAGATTTTTTTAGATTTTCATTTTTCAGCATAGAAACTGTATTAATAAATAAATAATTTATCTAACTTTTGAAATTCAAATACAAAATATATTTAGATTGGAACATACTTGTAAAATTTATATTTATATGAGAAATCAATTATACTGCTCGTCAAACTATTTCGATAAATAATTATTAAGATTCTACCAGCAGCAGCAGAGTCGCAATTTATATTAATTTTATGGAATTAAATTTAAGAGATGCTGCATGAAAAGCAGCAAGTAGAAAAATATTTGATATGTAAAATATAATTTAAAAAGTCAATATTATATCCGCAATGGATGTTTAAAATTCTATATAAAAACGCAGATATTCTAATTTTGTTGGTGCCACTTGCGCGTCACTACCATC
Organism: Tillandsia leiboldiana; assembly: GCA_029204045.2. Lineage (NCBI taxonomy): Eukaryota > Viridiplantae > Streptophyta > Magnoliopsida > Poales > Bromeliaceae > Tillandsia > Tillandsia leiboldiana. Next base: position 2,596,526 of record CM055065.1, read on the forward strand.
GGTGACATTGAAGTTTTAATGCTATCACTGTAGTCCATTAATGGCATGGAAAATAGTCTCCGTCGGCGATCTAGAGTGATAAAAGATTTGATAGTCTCCAGATTCTTTTCATTTACATTTCTATTTGAGGTTGATTTTTGAACTGAAGGTGTTTTCGAGGTGAGAACAAATTTGATGAACAAATAAATACACATGTAGTCAATCATTTGACTACCAAATTGTCAAATTTTGAATAGAGTTTAAGCTAAGACACATTGTACAACATTTTGAGCAACTTGTGCCTTTATATACTTTCTCTGTTTCACATTGCATGTGATTGACCTTTCTTATACATATTTGGAGCTCTTACAACTTGAAGAATATGGGACTATTTTTATTTTTTATTTTTATTTTTCAAAAGAAAAAATAATATTTAGGATAATGTTATTTGACCATTTTAAAATTTGCAAATTATGTGGTTCAGAGATAAACATTCTCAAGGATACAAATTGCTCCTAGCTAAGGAAAAAAAAAAAAAAAAAAAAAAAAACTACAAAATTCATAAAGATTCAAATAGTCCAACAGGATAAAATATTATTTTTAAAATGATATTAAATGAATACATTTGCCTTTTGTATATATATATAAAGTTAGGCCGGTTTGTGAAACCTCAAAAATAAAGTTTGAACCATTTTATTTTATTTTTAAAAAAAAATTAATTTTTTTTTTTCTCTCTTATTTCTTCTCCTCTCCTCCTTCTCCTTCTTCTCTTTTTTTTTTTTTTTTTTTTTTTAATACATGTGTCCTACTTAAGATTACAAAATATACTTTTATACTCTAGTTTCACATTTTTTTTTTTATAAAATTATATATATATATATATATATATATATATATATATATATATATATATATATATATATATATATATATATATATATATATTCTTCTAAAATTATAATTTTTAAAAGTAAAACTTTTAGAGTCATTAGAGTGAATTAAATTTAAATTTTTTAATGATATTAGGTGCACGTTTATTTATTTATTTGTATCATTATTTTAATTTTATAAAAATACAGTATTTTATTCAAATATATATATATATATAAAAAAAATGTATTCTATATTTAAAATTTTATATCAATCTATTACACTAAAATATAAAACTTTATTTTTTGTTTAAAAAAAGCGAAGTTTCGGGTCAACCCAGCCAAGCCCACACAGAAGTGTCAAGTTCCCACTTACGCTATTCTACGCCCGTCCTCGTCCCTATCTATATATTTATCAATTATTATTTGCTTTATAAGAAGCCCTAATATGTTTTATTTATTCGACTGCTTTTTCTTCTCCAGAAACAGCGCTCTTACGCAGAGGCTCAGGCTAACGTGCGCCGCGTCAGAAGATCGGCTGCAGGTTGTTGGTTGTTGGTTGTTGTCGGCCTGCTGCCCTCCTCTAATTTTTGGTTCATTTTTTGGGATGTTTTTCTGAACAATAATTTTAATTTAGGCTTCTGGTGAAAAAGAGAAGAAGGTATTATTAGCTAATTCTTTTGATTTTCTTCGTTTCTGTTTGATTGTAGAGCTCAAACTTCCACTTCCTGGATTTGCTGGTAATTTTTTGTGAATTATACTGATCCATCTTTTGATCCGATTTTCAGGGAGAGCGCAGTTCATTGGAGCATCTTTCAAAGTCCAGTAGTAATGTTTTGTTTCTCTTTCATATTTAGAAAAAGCAGGAATTCGCAGAGGCAAATTGTTCAGAGTGATGGAGGTAGGTAAATCAATCCAGATTTGGTATTGCAAGTAGTTTTGTATCCATTTGAATAATATATATGAAATTAAAATTATGTGATGGATTAACTGCAGATATTCCTGAGATTGAGAATGTGAAAATCTTTTCCTACAAGGAATTGAGTAGCGCCACCGAAAACTTTTCTCCTGGTAATAAAATTGGTCAGGGTGGTTTTGGTTCTGTGTACAAGGCAAGTTCTGCGCTTTATAATCTTAGCACTCTTTTGGCATTTGTTGTTGTTGTTGTTGCTCCTCAAATTCAATATGGTTAGAAGGAACCTTGTAATGATGAACTTACTCATTGTTAACATAAGAAATATGATGTTCATTGTTGCCGAGCAATTTCCGCAAATATAGATTTGATAGAAATTGAGGGAAGCAAAACGAGAAGCGTAAACAGCGCAAAACGAACACTTGATCTTCGACCGATGTTAGGATTAATACTTATTTGCTTTTGTCCAGGGGAAACTCAAAAATGGTTCACTTGTCGCTGTTAAGGTTCTCTCCTCGCAGTCGAAGCAAGGCACGCGAGAATTTTTGAATGAGCTTAGCACGGTAGCAAATATAGTGCACGAGAATCTTGTTACCCTATATGGTTGCTGTGTCGATGGAAATCAGAGGATTTTGGTCTACAATTATCTTGAGAATAACAGCCTCGCAGAAACTCTCCTAGGTAAAAATCTAAATTTTACCCCATTAAGGTAGTAGCACAATGAACACTGCATCGAAATTTCTGTTAGATGTAAGTTCTTAGTAGATTTTACTTATTTGTTTGTCTTTTTTATGGCCCCTGCCATGTATCAGGTGGAAACCGCAGCAACATCCAGTTTAGCTGGAGAACGCGAGCAAATATTTGCATCGGAGTTGCTCGTGGGCTCGCTTTCCTTCACGAGGAAGTCCAACAGCATATTGTGCATCGAGATATCAAAGCAAATAATATCCTTCTCGATAGGGATCTCACTCCTAAAGTTTCAGATTTTGGTTTAGCGAAACTCTTCCCAGATAATATGACTCATGTGAGCACTAGAGTTGCCGGAACGATGTGAGTTGTCTGACTTTGTTACATCTTATTTAAATTCGAACGAAAACATTACCGTTATGAGGGATTCGACACCTTTGAAGCTACAATGATTAACCTTCTTAGCACAATTCACGCTTTTTCGTATTGTTCATATGAACCTTTTTCTCTTTTCAGAGGTTACCTGGCTCCGGAGTATGCTATTCATGGAAAATTGACGAAGAAGGCGGATATTTACAGCTTTGGTGTTCTTCTGCTGGAAATAGTTAGCGGCAGATGTAACACAAATTCCAGATTGCCTTATGAAGATCAATTTCTCCTGGAAAGAGTAGGTTCCTTTTTTTTGTTTTCCGATTCACATGTGAAAAATAATTCCTTACCGAAAATTGACTTTAAGAATTGAGGGTTACCAAATCCTATTGGACCCAAAACTAGTAAATGAGTTATGATGCGAGTCGAGTTCGGCATTGGCGTAGTCTCCCCCCCATACATATTAATTTGCTCTTTCATTTTTGCGTTGGTGACCACTGTGCTTATTTTTTTAGATTAACTATGTATACCAATCTGATATTCGCCTTTTGATTCGCATGTTTTGACGCAGTTGTCTACTGAATTCTGCAAATGAACTGAAATTTCTCCTTTATTTTTGGGACAAATGGTCTGGAATTCACTTTTAATCCATTCCTTTGTCGCAGTAGAAATTAGATTTAATTGATTAAATTGTGTACTCACGCAAATCATTTTTTTTTATTTTTTGTTTTTTCTAAGATATGGACATTGTACGAGCGTGATGAGCTGTTGAATATCGTGGACACTTCCCTGAACGGCGATTTCAATTCGGAGGAGGCGCACAGGTTCTTGAAGATCGGCCTCATTTGCACCCAAGACGCACCCAAAGTGAGACCTGCCATGTCGACAGTCGTCAAGATGCTTGCCGGCGAGACTGACACCGCCGTGGAGATCATGAAGCCAGGCCTGATCTCGGACTTCACGGACCTAAAAGTTCGGACCCATCAACCCATCGGCCTACATGTAGACTTATCCTGATCTCGTGATCTTAAATAAACAGGTCTTAATGTTTATGTTTAAGCCCGGAAGGCGATTTTGCTTAAGGTCTTCAGTGGAGGATCAAAGAAAACTAAGACAAAGCAAGCGAGATAGCAAAAGCAAGGGTTAAAAAGAAATAGAAAGAAATAGGTAAACTTCATTAGCAGTCCATATTTTGTTTTACATTTTCACATTTGTTTTCTGTGGGGCTTGGCCTAATTTGCACTGAGATCGAAAACAATGGTCGCCGATGTGAAATTCATTATATCACAAGGTCCATTGTGCATGTAGGCCTATTTTTTTTTGTTATGTTGTTGTATGTATAGGTGCAAGATGAGCGAGTTTGTAATCTGTTGGCGATTTTTCAGATACCTCAGATCTGATATCGAGGATGATTTTGAATTGTCACAAACTAAGCTTGTTTTGGTTTTAGACAGAAATAAAGCATCACTCAAAAGATGTACGTATAATTCAGTATTACTTCTTACATAATAGTTCATTTGAGAGTCCACACAGACATTTATTAAGGCTCATCAGCTTGAATCCAAAATTACTACTAGATAAACTGTAACAAAAAGGAATCAGATAACATAACAATTTTACATAGGTAGGGATTCTTATTACCCTTCAAACCACTGAGCATTAAGATATCGGTTGGTAACGGGATAAGCCAGAACTAGCTATTCTGAAAATAGGTATAAAGTACGGAACAAAAGCGAAAAAACGTTTGGTTCGGTTTCAGGGATAAGAGATTTTGTTTTGGTATGAGAATGAGAAATAAGAAGAATAAAGAGGTTGTGATGATGAGAGTGTATTGAAAAAAAAAAGAGAGAGAGGAGAGAGGGATTTGTGATGATGAGAGTGTATTAGGAAGAAAAAAAGAGAAAGGAGAAAGAGGGATTTGTGATGATGAGAGTGTTTTGAGAAGAAAAAAAAAGGAGGGAGGACGGGTAGTTTGGTAAAAAAAAAAAATTATAAAATAATAGATAAGAACTGTTGTTCCAGCTTATTCTGCTTGTACTAGAACTACTGTATCAAATAATTCTTGATGCGTTTGGTATAATAAGAAAGATAAACCTTTTACTCCCTGTTCTAGTTCCGAAACAAACGGTGCCTAACAGGACAGAATTCATCATCTTCTGGGATTGCATTGCGTTGCGTAAACACAATTGAAAAGAAAGGGATTGCAGCAGGGTGAGCAAGCTAATTCATGTAATTTTCCCAGGAGGCCAATGCTGGTTCTTGAAAGCTCCTAAACATTCCGCGGTGGATCTAATGCTCCCTGACACGGCGTTGTTCAGCTTAGGAAAATGGAAGACCCTTCCAGCAGCTACTCGAACATTCTCCTTCCTGGTTCTAACCAGGCTCTGCAAGACGGCAAGGGCGTATGTTCTTGCATACTCCAGAAAAGTGCTCGTTGCGAAAGCTGTTCATGTAGTCGGTCCAGAATCAGTGGTAATTTAACTACTAGTTTGGATCATCGGGTGGTGATGGTAAAAAAGAAGGAACGGGGGGAAACGTAACTACCGTTGAACGGAATTTGGCAAAGGCCGTTCTGCGGGAGGCCAATGCCGACGCCGACGAGCGTGATGCCGATGCTAAATCCGGCGCCGCAGCCGGCGCCGACGTAGCCGATGACTTCGGGGCCGAACCCCGGACCCCATCCGACGCCGCATCCGACGCCGATTCCCATGCCCCAAAATGTGCCGCGCGTCGGATGGACAGGATTCCATCTCTCATATTTCCTGAATATTCCTTTTATGATCATAAGAAACTGCATCCATCATCAACCCATTAACCAACATCAAGTAGAATAAATATATGGTCAAAATTTATTTGAGATCTGAAAAATCCTTTTTATGGTCATATGGAACTGCAAATTAGAACAAAATTTAGGGGAAAAAAAGTAACAGTAAATAAGATCATATAAAAATTATCCTTTTTTTCTTTTTTTTAACTTTTTATTTTTCAATTTATGCAATTTGAGAGAGAGAGAGTGTGGGTTAATTACCAGCTTCGCATTATTATCGGTATCTCCACGGTGCTGCGATTGGGGTTCTTCGGGCATCGGCGGGGGAGAGAGAACCCTTTTTATTTATTTATTTATTTATTTATTTATTTGTTTTTTTAGGTTATTTTTATAAAGCACCCCCTCGGGTTCTTCCTCTTATCTTTTGCTGCACCAAAGACGTCCTTGTCTTGCTTTTTATTTTCGGAAAAAGGACTTTCCATTTTTCTTTTACGTTCTTTTCTCGGCTTTGTTTGAAACAAAAAAGAAAAAAAAGAAAAAAAAAATCATTTATCTACAGATTTGGATTAGGAGGAGATTAAGAGTTTTGCCGCTCGAAGTTTTTATAAACAAAATTTTAATTCCAAAGAACGGTAAAATTTGATTAATAAATTGCCATAGATTTTAACTTAAAAAAAAAAAAGGTGTCTTGAACTGCTTATTTTGATAAACTTGTTTTGCTTTTCGAATTAGTAAGTATAATATAATTTTTTAAAAATTTAGCCCAAAAATCGCATCCAAGTCCAAATATTTATAATTATTTAAATCAGATGGCTAATACATTTTATCTAGAAAATGAGATGTAAAGTATATAATGTCACTAAGACATCTTCAATATAATAAAAATAAAATTAAAAATAAAAAATTTAATAAAAATTATTATTATTATTTTTAAGAATATAATAATATGTTACTGTTTCATTCATTTAACAAATAAATTAGATTACAAATTAAAGCAAATAAATTTCGACAACACAACAACGAACGAAAAAAATAATAATAATAATAAAGAAAAGAAAATCTTTCTAGCACAGCAAGACTCCCAAATAGGGATGTCAACTAGCTGAACACGAGTGAGCTGGAGTCGGCTCGTGTATAAACGAGTCGAACACAAGCGGGCTCGTTTAAATATCGAACTGAAAAATTCGGCTCGTGTTCGGCTCGTTTATTAACAAGCCAAACACGAGTTGACTCGCGAACAACAAGTTTGATTTTCATTCCTACTATTAGGTGTAAAGTTTAAAAAAAATTTAAAAATTAAAATTTTAATTTAATAATTAAAATTCAAAAAAAATTAATGGTCTAAAATTTAAATAATAAAGTTTATATATATATATATATATATATTCGAGCGGTTATCGAGTCGAATACGAGCGAGCTGATCACAGCTCGTGTTTGGCTCGCTTATTAAACGAGCTGAAAAATTCGGCTCGTATTCGGCTCGTTTACTAAACGAGCGGTTATCGAGTCGAATACGAGCGAGCTGATCACAGCTCGTGTTTGGCTCGCTTATTAAACGAGCTGAAAAATTCGGCTCGTTTACTAAACGAACTATTCGATTTCGAGCTCATTTCGAACCGAACACGAACCGGCTCCCGAGCAGCGAGCTGAATTGCTGCCCCTACTCCCAAGTAGACCATAGGGATGGAATTTTTACTACTAAACGTTTCGGTGGTTATTTCATATGATCAAAAGCTCTTCTAATCCTCTTCTACGGGATAGTCCATAAACAGTGATCACTATCGCAAACTCTCTTCTTCCCAGCGCTCCACCTTTTGGGAGGCGCAGCAGAGGAGCTCCAACTAAAAGGGCTTAGATCTAGTTTTAGTCTTTACAAAAAAAAATTCTACCAAAGATAATCTACAAAATTCAAAATGCAAGGTTCTGTTTGCAATTTATAAAGAATACAGGGGCCTTTTTTTTTAATTATAATCTTTCTTTTTTTTATCGCTAGGGCTTTTTGGTCTCCACTCTCTGCAACGGCTACTCGACCCACTCTCGTGGAGCGCTCCTTTTATGTAAAGAGAGAGAGAGAGAGTCGGAGTAAGAGACAAAGCAGCTACCACATTGCCCTTTTTAGAACTCCGAATCCCCCCAAAAAACCCCAAATCCCCTCCCCCCGATCTGCGATTTGGATCTCTCGAGCGAGAGGAGGAGGAGGAGGAGGAGGAGCCATGAACATTTTCAAGAAGAAGACCTCCGCGAAAGGTGAGATTTTGCAGGGTTTCTTTCAGGGTTTTGGTTTTGATTCCCGCATTTCTCTCTCCATTTTCGAATCTAACGTTTTCTTTGATAGATTCGAAGCGGGCATTAGGAAATATTGTTCTTCTTCATGGAGGGAGAGAGATTTTTTAGAGATTTTTCTCGATTTCGCTTCCCAAATTCGATCTTTGTGTGTCAATTTTTGTGTTCATTTACGAGATTTGGGACATTGATTGGAAAGATTCGTTTTTTTTTTTTTTTTTTTGTTTCTTTTTTTCATCTCATCTCCTGGAATGAGAGAGAAAAAGAAGGGAGGGGTATTTTGGGATTCTTTTTCGACTCTGTGCCTCAGATTTGCCCCCCCAAATTAGTTGTTTGAGTTTTTTTCCCCCTACTTTCCGTGGGTTTTAACTTCGATTTTGATTTTATATCATGCAGATGCTCTCAGGACGAGCAAGAGAGAAATGTCAGGTGCTACAAGAGGTGAGAGTGCTCATTTTGTATCTAATTGAGTAATTAAACATAATTTCTTTAAATTATATAAAATTTTGTTCAAGTTTATGTGATTCAACCTCTCTTAGGAAAAAACTTAAAAAAAAACTACACCCATCTAAACTTCGAAAGCGACATTAAACTGCCTGAACAATCTGTTTTGTCACAAGGAATGCCCTCTGGAGTTTTTTTTTTTTTTTTTTTTTTTTTTTTTTTTTTTTTTTTTTTTTCTCTCTCTCTCTCTCTCTCTCTCTCTCTCGGTGTCGCGAAATTGTATTGTTCAAGTAATTTTATATCATTTTTAAAGCTCAGGTGGTGATCTCATAATTGCACAGAAATTTGGGCGCGATCAAGGCATTTTTCCCCGTAAAGAAAAATGACCCATGAAAGAGCCAATATTCTTATCATGAACCGGCATCGAAATAAACAATTTACATATTATTATCATAGTTTGCATTCTAAGTGTAAGGCCTAATTTTCTCTTTTTTAAAAAAAAAATCTTCAGACATCGAGCGGGAGATTGGTTCTCTGCAACTAGAGGTTTGCTTGCTTGTCCAAGTTGTAGCACCTAGTCAACTTTTTTTTTTGAAGTTTTGTTGTTTTATGATCTCATACAAATGTAATTCATTTCAGGAGAAAAAACTGGTCGCGGAGATTAAGAGGACTGCAAAAACTGGAAATGAGGCAAGCCTATTCCAATTTATTTAGCTTTGATGTTACTTGTTTTTCCAGATTTCTTTGTGTTTATGCTTGAATTTGCCTAACGTGCTGAGTTTCATCACGCTGACTATGTTAGCTACAATATCTTACCAGAAACAAGAGATTTAAGATCTTTCTAGTTCAATTTGATCTTTGCACAAGTGTTGTTTGGGTAGAGTTGTTCAAAAAAGCTATAACTTCTTTTTCAGTCAAGTTCTCGACCACTGCACTTTGTAGCTAGAAGCACATGCTTTAAATTGGGGTTTATATTTTTGAGTGTGAAAACTTATATTAGCTTCTTGCGCATATTAGTTAGCGACTCTAGTTTTGCTTCTACTCCTCAAGTCGAGACACACCTCCAGGACCCAGGCCAAATGGGCAAATATTCTCCTTCTATAAGAGACCTCGCAACTTACAGGGCACTTTCATTTTCAGGCTGCCACTCGAATCTTAGCTCGACAGCTTATTCGGCTCAGGCAACAAATCCTTAATTTGCAAGGAACCCGTGCACAGATAAGAGGTGTAGCAACTCATACCCAGGTCAGGAATCTTGAACTGTCGATAATATTCGCATATATTACAAGCAACATTCCCAGAATTGAGAACACTGGCATTTTTTTTACAGGCTATGTATGCTAGCACTTCAATTTCTGCTGGAATGAAGGGTGCAAGCAAAGCAATGGCAGCAATGAACAAGGTATAGTAACAAACAGGATTTTATGGTGCATAACGAAATATATGCTGAATAGATTGTTCTTGTCAATGTAATATGCAACAAGGGATTTACATGTTGGGATTGATTGGAATGTTTCAGCAAATGGAACCAGCTAAACAGGTGAAGGTGATGAAGGAATTCCAGAAGCAGTCAGCCCAGATGGATATGACGGTAAAAACTCTTGGAAGCCCTTCATGAGCACCCTCATTGTTTTAGTTCTATTTATTTGTTGCTATGTACCTCTTCTCATGGTTTCCAAGAAACAAATTTCCGAAGAATCTGACGCACTCCAATAGGAGAATTTGGGAGGATAGAAATTTTTTTTTCATGCATTCCTGTTGTGCATTCATTAAAGGTCTGTTTGGATGCATAAATATCTTTTTTAACATGTATTTTTATTTACTCAGGGGGCTTGTGGTGTAATTAGTTTTGGGTCTACGAGAAGATTTCTGCGACTGCATAGTTTATATGACCTCTTAACTCATTTTTGTTGGAATATGATAAACCTACTTGTAGGTGGGATACACACTATCTTGGAAACTTGTAATTAGTAAGCTTTCATAAGAGCTAAAAATTGAAAATTTCTGAAGTGTATTTCAAAAGAGAAACCCCACAGGGCGCAAGTTATCGGTGATGTTTCTTTGTGATGCTTCTTTATATGGCACAAGATGGCATCTTTGATTCAAGATATTTTGATTCCTGCAACAATTTTCATCATTTGTGCTGAGACTGCATCAACTATCATGGGACGCAATTTCCTTATTCTGTAGAATCTTTATTTCTGGAACTCCTTTTGCACTTGATTTGTAGTAGCAACCAGCCAACTGCCTTCTAAAGCTTGGTTTGGTTTTTCTTATCTTTCTTCGTAAAAAATATGTTCGTGTTTTTCCTTCATAGACATTTGCAATATGAAATTTATGCTTGTGCCGTGCAGATTGAGATGATGTCAGAGGCCATAGATGAAACTCTGGATAAAGACGAAGCCGAAGAGGAAACAGAAGAGCTCACTAACCAGGTAAGTTGTCTTATTTTGTTGAACTATGGTCTAGGATCAGTACAAGACTTGTTCTTTCCAAGGGATTCTTTTTTCCCCATCCCACTGATACACTTATCCCTTACCCAAAATATCCATAGGGTTTTTTAGCTGCACATCTTATCTAAATCATTTTGCAATTTTAAACCAAATTGAGCTCTTTCTAATTTCCGGCCCTTTTTAGGTGCTTGATGAAATTGGGGTAGACGTTGCATCTCAGGTAGCGCTCTCTTTTTCCTTTATATATATATATTCTTTTGATTACAACTGTATGTTGATGCTTATGTGCATTATGTAAAAATTTTACCTATTCTTGTGGTTTTGTGCAGCTCTCTTCAGCTCCTAAAGGTCGAATAGCAGTGAATAACAAGAAAGTCGAGAACACCCCAAAGCGGTATATATACACAAATATCTTTTACTAGCTTTATACATGTTTCTTTTGCCTAGATGGCGTTTGCTCACAAACCATTGAGATATTAGTGTTCTCTTAAGCAAGCAAGCCAGCATTACAGTAGTTACTGTTTGCAATGTAAGCGAGCTCTGCTGCTACCGAGAGAAATTGCGAAATCCTAAGGGTATATAGTCTGGGAGTGGAATTAGAAAAGCTGTAAATAAAAATACTAGTGATGGGCACTGCTTTAACCATTTAACTCACGCAGAAAATGCATGTGTTACTCGCCCCAGCTGAACACTTTCGCTCTCGTGGCGCGTTTTTTGACAATAGATCACAGAAGCTATTCTGCCAAATACTTGACGCTTTCCGTGAGACTTATTTCGCTGAAGCAACTAGATTCAATTAGAAAACTGAAGAAGGGGCTCTAAAGCTAGCAACTTGGTTGTTTTTGATCAAGGTTATTCTGTGTTTGCAGAACTGCAGCTCCTGAAGCTTCCCAAGTTGATGATTTGGAGAAGAGGTTGGCGTCTCTTCGGCGCATCTGACCGCCTAAAGACTGAAACTTATAGATGTCAACTGTTATGTGTATCTATCTCTCTTTTCTGAGGTGGGCACTTTGGTCAATGTAACAAGTAAATGAACCTTTTTATCCTTGTACTTAATAGTATGGGAACTGCTATTGTGTAATAAGATTTACAAGGGACCATCTTAAATTCTACATTATATTTGCAATAGTAAAACTTGTCACTTTGGGATGGTACTGGGTAGTTTTGTTTGTTACTCAACTCGTGTTAAGATTTAAAATCAATTGACATAATATATATAGTCAATTTTACATGAGGAATTTAATTTATGAAGGATATTTGGATTCTAATAAAGGTTCTGGTGACGCAACAAGATGAGGGGAGCTTCAATTGACCAAGCCCAAGTATTGAAAATACGTACGGAAATTTGATCATTATCACCAGGTTCTAGATCTTATACGTCTCTCAATATCTCATCTCCTACGTCATTTTTTTTTTTTAAAAAAAAAATAGTTTCGAACTTAACAAGATGGTCAATTATTATTATCCGGACAAAGTTTAAATTAATTTAAAAGCTAATTATTATTATTATTATTATTATGGAAAATGCTACTTGTACATCCGTAAGGGGTGTACATCTCACACCCCCACCCATCCAAGGATGGGGGTGTGATGAGGGGTCACTTGATGTGACCCGTAAAAAATATCGACATTATTAAATGAGTGGAGGTGTAGGATGTACACCCCTTCCCCCACCCATCCAAGAATGGGGGTGTGATGAGGGGTCACTTGATGTGACCCGTAAAAAATATCGACATTATTAAATGAGTGGAGGTGTAGGATGTACACCCCTTTGGGGTGTACATGTAGCATTACTCTATTATTATTATGTGTCGAAAGTAGATGGAATGTTCCGTTCACAAATCACAATAGAGCTCTTCATTTATTTATTTATTTATTTATATTTAATTTTCCTCTAATGCGGATGCGTTTGGAAAAGTCCATGACACATTTAAAGCTCTGCATCCTTTTCAGCAAACCAAATCCACGAAACCTCCTCCTCACCTCTTCTTCCTCTCGCCATCGTTTCTCTTTCTCCGAAAAATCCCCAATTCCTCGCCCTAATCCCCTTCGATCCCTCCTCCCCAGCTAATCCTCTTCTTCTTCCTCTTCTTCTTCTTCTTCTTCGTGTTCTCGCCACGATCGATCGCGAGGAAGCCCTTCTCGGATTGGGTTTTCGCGGCGTCGCGTTGGCGAAAAGGGTTTTTCTTTTTTCGGTTTTTTTCGGGTTTTTTTTTTTTTTTGAATCGATTTAGAGGTTTTCGGAGGTCTGTTTGCTCATCTGTGGAAGAGAGGTAATTCATAGTTGTTGTTTGGAATCTTTGAATTTGTGTTTTGTGTTTAATCGGTGAATTTTTGTTTTTTTTGTTCGGCTCCAATTTCTTTTTGCGTTTTATTATTATTATTATTATGATGCTTTTTACAGGAATATAGTTGATGAGCACGCATGCTTCTGGCGTCGTGTTGATTGAAATAATCTATGCGTTCATGTATAAAAGAAAAAAACTTTAGTGGCGAATTTTCCTGATGCGTTGAGATGTGTCGAGAATTTTAAACGCTTTATTTGCGTGGCTGATGCTTGAAATTGCATAATTAGCAATAAAATCCGTATGAACTGGAATTGGTGCTATTCTAATTTACTTATGCCGATCAAGAACAAATACTGCTACGGGGTGTGCGTGTGTCGGGGATACTTCGTTGTGGATAGTTAGTTTGTTCATGTATTTTGTTTCTTGATTATGAACTACGGCATGGGCCATCTGTTTGATCTTCTAAAGCTTGATAATATAGGTATGCAGAGCCAAATAGTGTGCAATGGGTGCAGGAGCGTTCTTGTTTACCCACGAGGAGCCACTAGCGTATGTTGCGCTGTATGTAACACTATAACTAGCGTCCGGCTTCCAGGTACTTTATTGCATCTTCTGCATGTGAGAACTAAATTAATTTTGGTTGTTCTTAGATTAGTTCCCATTTTATCTGCTTGTAAGCAATGTTAGCCTGATTAGATTAAGAGCGGTAATCCCGCAAGTGCATATTATATCTGCCACTCTTTCTCTCCGTGCGTGTGTTGTCACGGTCGGAGAACACTGAAGCAGTATTAAAAGTATTCCCTTATCATACTGTAAACTATGGTCAATCTCCTTGACAGAGAACACGTCTTATGTGTTCTCCGTGGATTATTAATTCCTCAGTTTAATTGCGGGAGTGGAGGATGAGTTGGTCGTCGTTTGCCATGTGAGTTTTTAATGCTTGAAATTCTTTAGGGCCCATTGATAGAACCCAAGTGCGTAAAACACTGACCACATCGATGCCCACCTAGTGTCCGATTAACCATCATGCTACTTCCTTTTTAGACATGGCATTTATTTTAAGTTGAAATAATGCTTTTGTTCTGTGAGTCCTTGCCACCTTGGTTGTCATGTTGCTTAGGTTATGTTTAGTATGTTTAGTGTGCTTTCATTGGCCCCTGTATTGAGGTTTATTTGATTACGGAGAGTTGAATATAAATCTTTTGCAGGAATGGATACAGCTCAACTTATATGTGGAGGTTGCAGAACATTGCTGATGTATAATCGCAGAGCTACAAGTGTTAGATGTTCTTGTTGCAACATGATTAATCTTGCAACATCAGGTACTAATATCAATATTCCTTTTTTATCTTTTCCTGCAGGCAAGTTGTATCTGCAATTATTAGATAAATTGCTGAACTTACCGACATAGATGGTGACTTTTTCAAGTAATGCTGTGCCCTCCCATAACGTTTTGTTTTCTTCCGTAATGTCAATCAGGCTATTTGTAGATTTTGAATGCCAATCGGCCATGCGACAATTTGTTAAATCTAATGTACTTATGTAGTTGAGATGCGATTTTTGTTCATTGGAGAACACTAGGATATGCGAATTTCTACACGTCTTTTCTTTATATTCAGTTATACAGATTATTACTTGAGAAAAATGCTTATTTATATCTTTTTTTCCTGTTACTCTCTCTACTAACCCTGTAGAAGAAACAATCTCGTGAATTTCTAATACGATCTTTATTCATGTGATGCTGCAAATTGTGTAGCTCATGTTAACTGTGCCCATTGCTGTACGACCCTGTTGTATCCTTATGGGGCATCATCTGTGAAATGCGCCGTATGCCATTACATTACGAACATTGGGGTATGTGAATATCGATTTTAGATTTCTTGCTCTCCAAATTTGTGTGAGTTTTGAGTAACATAAATTTTCCACCTAACTTTTTCCTCCCTCTTTCTTTTTCAGATGAATAGTATCAGGCCTCCCATCCCTGCAGCGCACAGACCTAATGAGGCTCCACACACACCAACTTCCACTTCATCTGTATGTTGATTTCTCTCCTTCTTCTTTGTGCACAAAGTTGATTAGTAATTCATGTTAAAATATTTTTGTACGATGATTGAACCCACGTTTTTCCTCTGTTTCTTTTTCTTGTAGCCAACTACTCATACCCAGACTGTTGTGGTAGAGAACCCAATGTCTATGGATGAGAGGGGCAAATTGGTAACTCCCTCATGCCTTCTGTTAACAACTTAACGGCTTGGACTTTTGCTGATTTTGCTAGAATAAAACAACGTTACTTACCAAGTATGATAATTCACTATGCAGGTAAGCAATGTTGTAGTTGGAGTTACGACCGGAAAGAAGTGACGTAGTATTGTAAAGATTCCCAGGTTATCACCGTCCTTTTTTTATGCCCTGTGAATTCACAGACAGTGTAAAATGTAAAAGACGCAATTTGATGCCGCTACGGGCATTGAAAACTTTTGTACCATCCAACTCTATTCTTTCATTTGTAGATGAGTGCACCTGTGTGTCAGTCAGTGTGTCATATTTGAAGTGTACTTAGTCCTACACCTGCTGTATGGACCAAAGTAGTTAGGAACTATTAAGGCGAAAAGTTCCTATAAATCGATGTGTATAACTATGTATTTGTGTCTGCTTATTCGGTTGTGTTGTCGTTGTTTCTGTGCTTCTATTGCTTGCCTCTTATTTCTTTGATTTTGTACTAATGTGGGTATTATCAGAGTTTAGCATGGAGCAAATGGATTTTTGTTTTATATTGTTTTTGCATAGATGGTGTTCAGGTGATGCATGTCCATTGGTTTCTAATTTAACAAAGCAGCAGCAAAGTGGAAACATAAGATTTCGACATAATTTGAACATTTTATGCTGGTAACTAGACTAAAATATATGCTGCTAAATGACTGATGGTGTGTGTGTGTTTGTTTGTGTTATTTCCTAGAGCAAAAATATATATTTTCCTGGAGCAAAAATAAAATAAAATATATAATAACAGAGCTCAGATGTGCTAGATTCATCTGGCTGATCAGATGGCAGTGAACGAACCCCTCGATCACGTGAGCGCACGTGTCTCATCACAGCTCTGTAATTACAGTGTTATATGTGGCGGGTGGGAGAGAGGGCTCGAACTCTGGAGCTCAGGGTACCTCAACTCAAAGCCTAGCCAACTGCTCCACCCCTCCTGTTTAATATAAACATCAAAATTATTATTTAAATATTATTTTAAAAATAATTATTAATTTAGAGTTTTTCTTGTTAGTTGCATCCAACCAAGAATTTGCTCCAATTCAACACTTGGGGGATGGACAATCACTTAATTCTTTCACAAAAAAAAAGGTTTAACACGAAAAATGAAGAGAAAACCCAATTCCAGTAACAACCAATGCTGTAGACTTGCAAGTAACAATCGATTCATATGATCTCGATAATGTCTGAAAGATTGACAAATTAGCTTAACTTGCTTGACCAAAAGAAGCTACATCCCCATCCATCCATCCATATAATCTCCTCCTCTCCATGGCCTAATTCACCATCCATTCATTCATTCATTTCTCTTTTATTTGTGACAACCATGGCTATAGAGAATGGCAAAGGAGGAGAGATTGGTTCTTCAAATAAGTATTTCAAAGTTAAGGCCCAGGTGATTGGGTCATTACCTGTTGTATTAAGGGTGGCAATTTTACTTGCCACAGGAGGAGCCACTTTGTGTATGGGACTAAACAAGCAGAGTAAGACCACAGTTGTTGCAGTTGTGGGCACTACTCCCATCTCTCAAACCTTTGTTGCCAAGTTCCAGGATACCCCTGCTTTTGTGTGAGTTCTCTACTCTACTCCTTAATTAATTACTAGTTTTCAATGCTTCTTTTTTTAAAAAAAAACTGTTAAAATTTGAAAAACATTGGATACTTTTTTTAAAATTTTTGCGACCATAATGCGTCGTTTTGAATGATCGACGCGCGTATACTATTGGCCCTTGTCAGGAAAATAACTCAGCATTTTCTTATGTGGGATGCTTGTTTGGCTTTTTGTAATTTTATATCATGTTTTTAAGTTTTTAGAATCTATTTTTTTTTATTCAGAGTGTGACCACTGTACGTGCTATTTTTGAATAATTGATGTACAGTTTTGAACTATGCTTGGATGCTTTTGAAATTGTCATGAATGACCTAATAATTACATGAATGGTGCTATTTTTGAATAATCGATGTACAGTTTTGAACTTCTTAAATGCTTTTTGCAGTCATAAATTATACCATAATTACATGAATGGTGCAGGTACTTCGTAATAGCTAATGCTATAGCAAGTTTCTATAACCTACTGGCGCTTGTATTACAACCCCATTTGAAAGGCAAGGCACATAATATTTTGGTGCTCATATTCGACATGGTAATTGACCAACTCTTTCAATTTCCAAAAATTTTAACTCCTTTTTATTGGATCAATAGTTTACTATTTGGTATATAATTTTATTCAAGTTATCCACTTCCCTCCATTTATGGTTAGTACTAGTATATATGACTACTGTATTTTCAACTGTTTGTATAACTCTATAACCAGTCTCTTAGGTATCGTTTGGTAACGGAATAAGTCAGAACTAGCTATTCTGGGGATAGGTATAAAGTACGGAACAAGAGCAAAAAAGCATTTGGTTCGGTTTCAGGGATAAGAGATTTTGTGTTTGGTATGAGAATGAAGAATAAGAAGAATAAATATATTGTGATGATGAGAGTGTATTGGGAAGGAAAAGAGAGAGAGGAGAGAGAGAGAGATTTGTGATGATGAGAGTGTATTGGGAAGAAAAAAAGAGAAATGAGAGAGAGGGATTTGTGATGATGAGAGTGTATTGGGAAGAGAAAAAGGAGGGGAGGAGGGGTAGTTTGGTAAAAAAAAAAAAATTATAAAATAATAGGTAAGAACTGTTGTCCAGCTTATTCTGCTTGTACTAGAACTACTGTACCGAATAATTCTCGATGTGTTTGATACAATAAGAGGGATAAACCTCTTATTTTCTGTTCTAGCCCCGAAACAAACGGTGCCTTACGGAAGTTAGAGGTGCACTTAAATGACACATTTTTGAGTTTTAATTGTTGCAGGTGGTCATGACTGTGGTGGCCACGGGCGCGGCGGCGGCAGCGTCCATCGCCGAACTGGGCAAGAACGGAAACCTGCACGCGAGATGGTACCCGATATGCAACAATTTCAGCGTGTTCTGCAGCCGCGGGGCCATCGCTCTCGCCGAATCCTTCGTCGGATCCCTTCTTCTTGTCATCCTCAATGTGCTCTCCATTGTCACTCTCCACAAGAATGTAGCAGGCCAGGACTAGTCCCTTTTCTCGCAGCTGTTTTGTAATAGCATTAATGCATTATTGTGGTTGTTTTAATTTGCTTACGTTAATCTTACTTAAGCTACATTATCTGTACTCTCAATAGGCTGGTTGGTTGATGTAATGGCCTTTCCAAATTAATATATGTATACAGTGGAATTGTGGAAGTGAGATTTATACCAATCATTGGCATGCTTTATATCTATATATAATTTTTTAGCGTATGTATTGTTGTTAGTGTTACAGCGTAATAAAGAACTAAAATTTTATTGTGATTAAATATTTAATAATATATATTGCGATTAAATAAAATTGTAAAATTCAACGTTTAAATGTTACGAAAACTTGAGAAGTTGTTGAAGAAGAAAAACGAAACAAAATTGGTCTGGAAGCGTGTGCCAGACACTGCTCCAAAATATTTTTTTATTTTTTATGCAAATTAATAGAAAATACCGTTCCAAAATACGAACGAAAGTATGATCGTGGTTGACGGAGACTCTTTTAACACCTCATAACAAAAATTATTAAATAAAATAAAATATAATTAGAAATATTTCTTAAATAAAATGTCTTCCCTCACTTTTTTTTAGATACATTGTCTTTATATATATATATATATATATATATATATATATATATATATATATATATATATAAACATAAGATAATATGTATATATAGAAAGGGAAGAAGGAGATGAAAACATTGGATTTCCAACATTCAAATTTTCATAATAGTTTTTTAATTAGCCATAGAAGAATGAGAAATGTCCGACATAAATACACAATCAAAATAATAAATAAAAATTAAAAAAAGATAAAAAAATAAAATTAAAAATAAAAATTAATAATAATTTGAAGTTTTTGAATTTTCACCAACAGTTAGTTAATTTATTGTGGGTATGCATTATGTTTACATCATGCATGGCCTTTTGTTTATGGTTTTATTCAATTCCGTGCATTTAATATGCATATATACACCATGCATATATTATGGCTTTTTGTTTATGGAGGAAGAAACTTATTTAGGAGCAAAGGTGTTACACAAAGAAAGGCAAGTAAGTATGCATTCTTATTGTTGTTAAAAGCATGTTTAAGAACGATTAATTAGAGAATTGTTATTTAAAGTACTGGCAAATTTTTCTTAATTGGAATTTCTATCTATCTAGTAGTTTATTAATTTTAACTTATTGTTAAAATAAATTACTGCTTTTTAAGGTAGCTAGAGAAGCTGCACCAAAAAATAAAAAAAGTGAGTAGAGAGCGTCAGAGCAAGATCTATGAATAGGAATGTATTCAAAAGCGATCGAGGGCATTCTTTTTCTCTTTATATAGCAGATCATATTATGTCAGATCTTTTATCCTCCTGTGTTTGAAGGGGATTAACTTGGATGGTAGTGCCCTATTATTTAACTCTAGCACTAACATTCTTTACTGATTATGGGTAGTTGGGCTCGAGATCTATTAATGTTCCTAGTAGCTAGTTACTTTGATGTTACAAGAAATATTTTTTCTAACATCAGACATAAGAATAGGCCATTCTAGCAGGTAGGCTCTGTGTTGCTTTCAAGAATCTAATTAAATGAATGATCAATAGGGTGAGTTAGAAATTAGTACTATATATATGTGGTTGAACACATCAACCAAGCTTTGGAGGCTATGTTGGTTCATTAATTAGGATACACACAAACAAAAGAAGCAAACAAAGAGAAGCTTAAAAAAGCTACAGTGTTGAGGGTGTGATGTTGTAAACCTAATGAGGAGGACCATGTAATGTGATGTGTCCCCATTTTTTGTGTCAGTAAATCTAGGCTCTCATCATGTGACAACATTTGTAATTATTAATTAGCTAGCTTGTATAAAAATACTTAGAGAGAGAGAGAGAGTAATGATGTGCTGGGATTAATATCTAGTAGTATTGGTAGTTAAATTTTGATGCAACATCTTGGAGTATGTTGCTGTTTTTTTTTTAATATAAAAACAGATAGAGGTAGGTCATTACTTAATTAGTATTAATTAATCTGGTTAATAATTGGTTAAGGTTGCAATATTGATAGCAACAAGAGGATAATGCAGTGTATTGTTGATAAGGGCATAAATTACACACACAAATTGGATAGCATATTCTGTATCTTTCAAGCTTTAGTATCTCCTATTGATATATCCTACAGATAGCTAAATAAAATAATAATTGGATTATTTAACCAAAAGATTCAATTAAGGCATGTCATTTACTGCTATACACAATTCTCTGGCATTTATTGCACATTAATAATGCAACATTAGAATATTCAAACTTGGTATTGCATTAGAAATGAAAAGAAAATCAGCAGCAAAATCCGCTACATCCACAAGCTTTTGAAGAAGATATTTGATCGAGATAGTGATGCTTATATACTTGGTTTAAGCTTTTGAACACCAAAGCATCAACTAAAATGAGCAAGATATATATAATTAATACATCTACTAGTCTTGGTATATATATATATATATATATATATATATGTATTAACAATTTTGGCTTTTCTTGTGATCTATCAGAAGCAAAGAGAGTCAATTAATTTGGTGGTAAATAACCCAAAAATATGATTAGTAATTAAAGTGAACAAATTTCATTCCCAAAGTGCTTCTTCCACAATAAAAGAACAAGGAATATCATTGAAATAAACCAAACTTGTGTGATTCACGCAAAACAAAAAAATACTCCTCATCATCACCACATAAATTAAACTGGCTTCGCCTCCTCTCACCTCATTAATTTATTCTCTTTTAATTCTCTCTTTTATTTATTTTTAACAAACCCAAAAAATTAATAATTAATCATGCATGCATCCCCACTTAATTAAACAATTATTTATGTCTACAGCAATTCAAACCAACAACTGTTTGCACAGTGCACACTTCATGTAATTAATATACAAACTAATTTGCTTGCTTACTTACCGATCAAGAGGGTTTTTTTTTTTTTTTTTTTTTTTTTTCCTGAAAAAAAAGAGAGAAAATTCTCATGAAAATGGGTTCCAAGAAGAGGCCAAATTGGACTCGGATAAGAAACCAAACCAACCCGCTTCGCTCAGGCTCAGCGCGCTTCTCGCCACCTTTGTTGCGTCGCGGGGTGGTGGGCCCAGCTCGGGGAGTGGGCCCGAGTGGGCCGGGGCCTTTATGGGCGTTAGTGGCCCCTTTTCCATAATGGGCAAGTAGGGGTGGTTGTGGTGGCCCAGGCCGAGGCCTAGCGGGTTCGGGTTGTGGAGGAAGCTGGAGAAGCAGGGCACCTGCCCAAACCCGTCAAGGGGTTGTTGCTGTTGCTGTTCCTGTTGTTGTGGTGTGAATGGGGTTTGGGTGTAGGTGTAGGTGTAGGTGTCCATGAGAGGGGGGAGAGATGAGTTAAGTGGATCTTCATAGAGGCTTGTTGTTGCTGTTCCCATGCTCTGTGGCTTTACATTGTTATTGTTGTTGTTTCCTCTGTGCTTGGAGAACACCCTGCATAGGACCCAATCATCCTGTTTTTCCCACAAAAAATAAATAAATAAAATAGTTGAATTAGATTCTTGATATGGATCATTGCTCAAAAGAGAAAAAAGAAAAAAAATATTAATAAGGTCATTGTTGTAGACTATATGGTAGTTGTACTAGTGGATCAGTTGTTGTGGCCAATAACTTAAGTTTTCAGATACAAAAAAGTATTATTGATTAAATTCAAAGCTTGTAATATTTAATTATTTACATTGGACTTGCACTTCTTTGAGCTTTTTTTTCCTTTTTTTTTTCATTTTTTGTATGGAAGTTGGATAGGGTTTAGGAGAAGAGGACACAATTAATTAGATTGTGGAATTAATGAATTGAATTGAATAATAGTATAACAAAAGAAATATCTAATAAATCCTTAATTGAATTAATGCTGGAATATAATATGTATATATACATAATTTACAAATTGAGCCATGTAAATGGGACCCTTTTATCACATTTTTTAATAATAGAATGTTTATCTTAAGAGCAACGCTATATGTACACCCCCAAAGGGGTGTACATCTTACACCCACCCATCTAAGGGTGGGGGGTCACTTCACAAATTGTGAAGTGACCCCTCACCACACCCCACCCATTGGATGAGTGGGGTGTGCGATGTACACCCCCAAATGGGGTGTACAAGTAGCATTTTCCTTATCTTAATAGAGGACAAGATGAAAGATGGAATAATTAAAAGTGATTGGATAGGAGGGGTTATTTTATTTTTTTTTATTTTTTTTTGGAGAACCTAGAAAATGACAGCAATTATTTTGAAAGCAACATGGGAAAAGGATGACATAAGTGCAACAGTATAGTTGGGTGTGACAACATTACTAGTGAAATCTAAAAACTACCAGTTATTACACATAAAGACAAAAATAGTTAAAAAAGATGGTTCAGAATCATGAAAGCAATTGTTAATTAATGTGGTAGCTTTTGGAAAACAACTAGCATAGATGTAGAATTTTTGTTTTATTTCAATGAAAGAATGAGAAAGGCCTTTGAATGATAATAAGAAAAAAAACAAAACAAAAAGGAAAGAAGAAAAGTAATATATATATATATATATATTGACACCAACTATTCCTTTGGCTAGAAACTCACTTTTTTAATCTCATAATTACTGTGATACAACAAATTTGCTACTTTGACTTATCTACATCAATATATACCTCATGAAATGATGTTTCGCATGATCTGTTACTTAATTATTATTTCTGTTAAACATAAAAAGGTAGTTTTAATTATGAATTTATGGCACTAATATGAAAATTTGCACCAAATCAATATGCTATGTTAGAGTATTTAATTATTACTGATCAAAGGTTTTTTTTTTTTTTTAATTCTTTTTTGCATCTTTATTTTGTTATATATTCATTGAAGCATTTCTACTGCACTTCCTCTATGTTAGACTAGGTTCTGAACTGTGGAGTTTGATTTTAGTTTTCGAAATTTGTACGCATATTACATTTTTAGTTTCTAATCATGAAAGTAACATAAAATTCATAACGGTGGATGCGTGAAATGATACTGTATGCATGATAAACTTGCTCACCTTGAGAGGGGTGTTGTTGTTGTTGGCCAGGTGCGGGGCGGCGGTGGCGGCGGTGGCGGTGGCGAGGGGTGGCGGTTCGATGCGGAACTCATGCATGACCCAGGGAGTCTTCTTGCCCTTGGGGGCCCTGCCTTGGTAGAAAACGAGCGTCTTCCGCATGCCGACGAGCGAACCGCGCCGCGACACTACCCGGTCCTTCCCTGTGGCCTTCCAGTAGCCCGACAGCGTCGCGCGGTTCGTCCGCAGGCCCGTCGCATACTTTCGGTCCCTCAGGCTGTAGAAGTACCACTCCTTCCCCCCCACACATGCCGTTTCTGATAACAAATATTTCAGCAACAAATCAAATATAATATATATATATATATATATATATATATATATATATATATATATATATGCTCAGTGCATGCTACAAATAACAACCACCCATATATACCCATGCACACAAGCTTTTAGTTAGCAAGTAGTGAGGAACACTTTATATACTTAATTTTCTTTCTTATATCTTAACTAGAAATAAGTTGTAGCCTGTTTAGGGTTTACCTCTAATCTCTTCACTTTGTAAAGCTATATATATATATACACATGATCGATAATGCCTGTTTAACTTGAATCTAGCTTATAAACTAACTTTTCTGTGAGAAATACTCTACATACGCTTTCTCTCAAAATATAGTCCTCGTTGCACATGGTATGGAAAAACTCTATAGATAGCTAAAAGAAACTTTTCGTATCTTAAAAGTTAAAGAGTC
The DNA here is from genome assembly GCA_029204045.2 of Tillandsia leiboldiana. Taxonomy (NCBI): domain Eukaryota; kingdom Viridiplantae; phylum Streptophyta; class Magnoliopsida; order Poales; family Bromeliaceae; genus Tillandsia; species Tillandsia leiboldiana. The sequence continues at coordinate 2,620,734 of CM055065.1, forward strand.
CAATTTAAAACAAAATTTTATATTTGCAACAGCAGAATATTTAATAAAAAAGCAATCAAACCTCCTATAATTACTTTTAATAATAATAATAATCAGAAAGTACATTACCTATCATGTGTCCAACTATGAAAACAAAAAAATTCTGCGTATATATGTAACTTTTTCAAACAATTAATCCAACGTAAAAATTTCTCTAGCAAAAACTCCATTCGAGCAAAACAGATCCTAGACGTAAGGAAGAATCATTATAGGTAGAAATAAAAAAAGGGCAATCGAACCTCCTATATAAGTACATTACATATACATATATATACGTATAATTATGTAAACAGAAAAATTCTACATACGTAACTCTTCCGAACAATTAATCTAGCATAAAAATTTCTTTAGTGAAAATTTCACTCGAGCAAAACAAAACAAATCCTACACGAAAGGAAGAATCATCATAGGTAGAAATTAGAAAAGACAATGGTTTTAGGTAAATTCGTTCATAAGTTGGTACGAAACCAAACAAGCCTAGAAGTTTTTTTTTCACACAATTATATTAATTGGATATAGTGTAGAATTTAGAGAGAGAGAGAGAGAGAGAGAGAGAGAGAGAGAGAGAGAGAGAGAGAGAGAGAGAGAGAGTGGGAGTGGGAGGGATTATATCTTTGGCATCAGCATCTGACCTAACCCCATGATGGTAAATTTGGTGATTATGTGTCGACTGTAGAAACGTCGCCACGTCAACATCAAACACCCCATCCCCACCTTTTCATATCCTTCCATACACATGTATCTCAAACCAGCCTGTATTGGAATGGAAAGCTTTGAACCTCCCCACTGGTCCAGCTTTGAGATTCGTGCAGCTCATCCTGGCTGGCCGTTTGGTTCTTCGGTTAGTCGAGAGTCCCATGCATCTGATATCGACGCATGAAATTGCTGTTTGAGTAGTGTTTTTATTTATATGTATATATTATATAATTATTTAACAGCTTTTTTTTTAATATAATCTCCTAATTAAGAGCTTATTAAGTAGTAATTACTAATATTATTATCAAAAAGATTCAACTTGAAATTGATATATAATTTTCATTCCGTTAACTTTGAGATTTTTATCTTGTAAATTAAAGCTTTGAATTTTTGTATAGGGGATGTGCATACGAACTACTCATCGAACCTAATTTGAGACTGATTGTTCATATAGCATTTATTTAAAATTGATAAAAACATACATAACTTATATATAATCTTAATTATAAATTATTTTGAGTCCGCTACTTAACTTTTAAAAAAATTGATTTTATTATTTTAATCTTTCATTTAGATTGATATGAGTAGTCAACCACATTTAATTTGAATACGTTGTTTATATTTAAAATTTTAATTAATACATTTTATATAATTCTCACGACTCGACATTTAATAAAATAAGTAATTAATTTAAATTTTAAAGTCGAAATACTGTTAATTAACTCAAAACAAACAAATTGAAAGATTGGATAGTGAAATTAAATTTTCAAAAAGTTTTGATAGCCAACTTAAATTGGTCATAGTTCATATAAGTTCTATAATTCGTTTTTATCTTTAAAATGTAAAATCGAATGCTTTTAGAAATTGTAATGCCAAAGATAAGCCTAAGCCGAATACCATTACAAAAGTACTTGTAAAAAGAGCTACACCCAGTTGGTTTAATAATAAATTAATAAATTAATAAATTATCAAATATTTAAAATTTAAATTTAAATTCAAAAGGTGTCGTGGTGTAGTTGGTTATCACGTCAGTCTAACACACTGAAGGTCTCCGGTTCGAACCCGGGCGACGCCAGGTTTGAATTAAAAGAGATTCAGTTTTTTTGTTTTTTTTTTTTCAATAGATATTTTTTAGTTTTTTTTTTTAAAAAAAAATTCCATATATTTTGTGTGTTTATTGGCTTGTTTTTCAAAAAATAAAATAAAAAAATTCCATGGTTTTTGTGTGTTTGTTTTTCAATAGTATGGATGGAATATGTCCCTGTTAAACTAACTCATTGAAGCAATAATTAATGCTTGTTTTGTTACCAATAATCATGTAATATTTCTCAATAATTAATAAATCAAATAACTTTATTTAAATTACTTGTTTAAATGATTTTAGTAGGGGTATAAATGGATTACCAGCTAGATTGGAGTTTTCCCTCCTAACTTAGCTTTCAAACAATAGGCCATCCATTTTTCCTACTTTAGCATGAACAAATACATATACTTTTCCACTTCATTTCATTTACAGATTTGTTTAATTAGTTGGGTATATGGAATTGGCCAGCTTTTAATTTACTTTTCTAAGCAATTCTAAATTATATCGTAAGATTTAACGTTTTGTTTGGCATTAGAACATGTATTCACTCCAACAAATAGATCTTACTCCGTTGGAAGTTCGAAACGAACGATCGAAACGTTCATTTTCATTATAATTGGATACATCTTAAAACTCAAAACTCATATTTTTGTACCAATCCACTATCATAAGCACCTGATTCGAGCCTACAAACTATATATATATATATATATATATATATATATATATATATATATATATATATATATATATATATATATATATGACCAAAGAAAATATGAAGTTGGCAGGAAATAAAATCATCATGTGGAAGGGATGAAGAGGCATAAGAGGTTGAAAAGTGGCCAAAATTTTGGTAGAAAGAATAATTTTCTGTTACAGGAAAAGAAGTTCCCCACCCCAAAAAAGGACAAAGCAACAGCATCAAAGTTTGGGAGTGGTGATATTTATATATATATCAGGGAAAAGGTGTATTTAGAAGTTATTATAATGGATGCCACTTTCATGGATTTCTCTTTATGTAAGGGAATTTCAAAAGATTATTATTAAGGAGAATATATATGTTCAACAGTGCTTCTTCCATGATGATCAATTAAGCAAAACAAATTTGAAAAGTCAATTAAAAAAGATTTATAATATTGTGAGATTTTTTTTTTTTTTTTTTTTTTTGTATTTTTCAAGTAAAATTATTCGAATTTTCACTTTTACTTTAGTTAAAATAAGAAGGAGATCGTTGAATGAGGGAAAATGGGCACATAATATATTGATTAGTTAGAATATGATTACAAATAAATTGTTAAATAACTAATTAAGTATTTTTGTGGGGGAATTTTGTTACATAAAAGTGAGTATATAATAAAAACACTAGCATAATTCAGAGTGCAATGCTTAAGTTACTCTCAGAGCCAGGTTATATATATAAAATTTATAAAATATATTTACTCTTTTGTAAAGGGGTTGATAAATTAAAAAGGTTTTTCCTTGTCCTATGCTTCCCATCTTGGTAAAAGTATGCTAATTTTTTAATGAAAAACCTTAATATCATTGGGAGATCGAAGAAGATTTATTCCCCATGTGTTACACCTGATAATTAAATTCTTTATTAGGGTACAACTTTGAGCTCAACAATCACCACTCTAGATCTCTCTAGATCTCTCTCTCTCTCTCTGGTGCATGTGTTGTGCATGATGATGGGAAAAACAAAAAAGATATGTACATACATGCAAGGGAATAACATAAGCTGCTACCTTTCTAATAATATCTTAAAAGAAATTAATGGAGTAGCAAATAAATATGGAGGAGAGAGAACAAATTAATTAAGAAAGTAAAATTATGGATTGGTAAAATGAAAATTTATGCACTGACCAGGAAGGTCCCAGGGCTCGCACTTGTTGAGATCGACGGCGACCAACGCGGGGCAGCCGCCGCCGCCGCCGCCGCCGCCGCCGCCGCCGCCTTTGCTCTCCTTGGCGATCTTCGGGGCGAGGTAGTCGCAGATGAGCTCGTCGTCCCGCGGGTGGAACCGGAACCCGGGAGGCAGCTTTGCCTCCACCATGCTCAAGAAGAAGCTCATGGAGATCGATCGATGTATGTATCCAAGAAGGGGAATAGAGGAAAGAGAGAGGTGTAGTTAATAACAAGGGGAGCTAGGTGTAGTACTTTGTTTGGTGTTGAGATATGTATGTAAATAATGAGGGGGGATTATGAGGTGTATTAATAGCGGCCCAGGTCAACTTTTTAAGCAGCGAATTTTAGGAGGAAGGGGAGGTAGGGGAATATGGTGAAATGGTAAATTAAAAGGGGAATGGTCGTTTCTTTTTTCTTTTTTTTCTTTTTCTTTATATATATATATATATATATATATATATATATATATATATATATATATATATATATTTAACAAATAAAATAAAAGAACCTACCCTCAAACCCCACGCGGCAACAAGTTGTGGTCCCACTCGTCACTGCAACCGTACCAACCTCAATCTCAACCTCAACCACAGCAGTGGTCGGATCCCGTAGTTCCTTACCCTGGCCGTATTTTGCAGGCTGCTGCACCAGGTGGTCGCTGCCACCGCATGTGCGCATTTGATCAAACTTAAAAAACTTTTCCACCTACTTGAATTTTAACAGTAGATAGGAACAAAAGATATTCAGAAATTCAATTTGTACCTAATCCTCTAACTTACTCATCAGTATGTTCTCCAACTTTCTCGGAATGCCCCTGTCTCTTCTAATTTTACAATGAATGAAGCGGCAGCATGCTGCCTTTCCCTCAAAAAAGTATGTTCTCCACCAAGAAAGTTTTATTGTATTAGTTGGAATTTTTTATAAAGCACAAGTGAACAGAGGAGCTAAATAAACAGTAATATTTCTAATCATGTTTGTGATTGTTTGATATTCATGTTAGTTAATATGTCTAGAATGATCCGCCTCTCTGAATTAGATGCGACAATCAATCGCAGTTCAAACTAAGAGTGTTCACCCTATTTTTCTGCTTTATCCGACAGGCAAACAAAACTTTGCGCTATATTTTACTTGAAGATGGCATGCTGCTTTGATCGAATATTTTGGGTTTAACCAAATTCCTGAAACTTTGTTTAAGAGCGTTTTTTGGATAAGCATGCTGGGATTTCCACTAACCCTCCCAGGAATCTGAGGATTCGGAGCAGAGTATATCTCAGTTTGTATTTGCAACTTCACCTCCTCTCCAGAAGAAGTCCCCACCGTTTTTTTTATTTTTTATTTTTTCCCTTTAGTCCTGTCATCATATTTCCGCCTAATGGGTCCATCTTATATTTAATTAATTAAAGTAGCTGAAGGCATATCTCATCCTAAAAACACTTGTAGAAAATCTTTTCTATCTTTTATAGTGTATATTGCACGTTTGGTCCCCAAGGTGACACTTCAGTTCTCAAATTTTAATTTATTATAATTTTTGACTTAAATTTTTAAAAATTATTGTAATCAAATTTAATTGTCAAATTTAGTTGACTGAATATAAAAATGATAAAGCAATGCTGTAATTAATAATACGCTAATAATTAAAATATTGTATCATTTTTGCATCAACAATATGCCCAAACTTAATTAACTAAATTATATTGTGAGACTCCATTATACTGATTCTAAAAATTCGAGCCAAAAATTATAATAAACTAAAATTTAAGAACCAAAATATTCCTCCCTCATGGTATAGGGCCGTGCAATTTACCCATCCTTTATATGCTCAGGCATATTATAGTGTATGCACAGCTCATCAATGCATAGGAATGCATAGGAATGCATAGGATGCTCTTCCGTTGTGACATAGTACTTGTAATCAGGGGATCGAGCTGGGGCGAGCCCTCGCCGAATCGGCACGGATTGAAATTGGACATATAACAACTTGAGCTCGGCCCATTGTGGCAATTGATTGGGGACACGTCAAATCCGAGCTTGTTCGGCGCCACTTTCAATATCATGCAGAGGAAGCTTTTTCAGTGATGGCGACTTTGGGTCCGTCCGTCTTTTGTTTTAAAGAATTTATTTCTGAGGAAAGACTTTGGTCCGTCATATTGCCATCAAGCAAGACTTACAAAATATTGGCAACTCACGTGGCCCGCCTGATTAGGCCCACGGCCTGCTGATTAGGCACATTCGCTGCATCCGCCCGTGGTAGGGCAGGCACTGAGCTTAATGATTGATTCTGTACTAAATCTCTCTACGATTTTACGCATATCTATCCGGATTCTCCAAACTACATAACAAACATATTCTACAATACTTTGCAAGCTCACTACTAAATTTAAAATTTTGTAAATTACTGTAGACTTGCCGTTTGTAAGAATAGCATTTACCAACCACAGCAATATACGAGATATAAAGATGAATTGAGATTCAACGTACCTACTTTATCAGTAAAACTTTGTCCTACTAATTTCACCATCCATACAAAAAAAAGAGGCGGGAATGATAGAACTAACCGATTCGTATCTCCGGGCCACTCCACATGGCGTAAGATTTGCTGCGGTCATAGCCGCCACAACCTTGTTACAGTCAATTGGTTGAGACCACGGAACTCCGTAATTGAGGTAATAGGGCACTGCTATAAACAAACAAAAGTATCGAAAGAGAAAGCGAGTAAATGCTGCTTAGCACTATATACGAGTTGATCGGCTGTGGTGAAACCAGCACATTAGCCAGAAGAAAAGGAACAGTTTCCGGGTCGATCTCCAGAGAAGATCACCTCAGGTGTTGGCTCTTTCAATTAAAAGTATGAGATTTGATGACATGAGACCTTCTACGATGACTCCAGGTGTCTGCAAAAGGATAAGGCTTGAAGAGAAAGAATGAAAGGAGAAATTATTACATGGAACTGGCTCACCACTGCAGTCATTGACCGGTTCTCTCAACTCCCACCCAATATCCGTCTCCACTTTTATCGCCGCCACCGAAGGAATTGAAACCTTTCGTCAAATTAAAGTTTATTGTTTCGAGAAAGTGACTTGGGTTGTGAGGTGCGAAAGTTGAGATTGATGGATGGAGACGAGACAGCCGGTTCACAGCTGAAGTGGCGGATTAGGTCGAGGCAACAATTTCACGAGACGAGAGAGAGGAAGCCTGACGGCTCTGGAGTTCCTTGGTTATTATGCAGAATAATCTCCCCAGCACTATAGAGGCACCATCCTTTTCACCCATGACCATGACCTCCACAGTTGTCCTCATCTTATAGAGCTAAACGAGGCCTATTTTACTTGAACAGGCCAGATGATGCAGAACCTGGAACCTGCAGAGGGCTAAAAGATCAGTTAACATCATCCGGAATCAGGCTATTACATCACCAGCTGGCTATGAATGAGATCATAAATTATGCAAGACAGAGCAATCAAATGTAGTAAAACCAATCACATCCTAGATGATGTTATTAACAAAGCAACTTCTGCAAAGCCAACAATTAGTGGGCCGGGCCTGCACGATGGAGAAATAAATTCAAATGAATTGCACCCAGTCTAATAAAATTCATCGAAAAGAAAGAACAGAACATCCGAATACAAGAAAGGCACATCACTTTCCACAAGCACACGAGCTATGAAAATGCTATCACACTTCATAAAAGTTACAAAATGGCATGATCAAGCAGTATATATGAATGGATACCCAATTTAAGTCAACCTTCAGATGCTTCTTTCTCCAATGGGGGTGATAATATAATACTAATAGATCTCAATAGATTGTGTGACTCGACAGATAAGTGGTGGCTGATGAGGTGGAAACCTTTGGATTCTATATCTGCAGAGGAGTCAGCATTGTTAGGCACGTAATGTCATTCTCAACCAAACCAACTGAGCTAACTTTTTCTTAAATGCTTAGTTCAGAAAAACTAAATAATAGGTTGCCAATTGCACTTGAATAAGGAGCTTAACATAGCCGTATGCAGTTGAAGAATGAAGAACAATTCAGAAAGATATTTTATTCATAAAAAGAAACAAAAGATGACCCACAACTTGCAAACAGATGTATGCTCGAAGTAGAAGATTGTGACCAGTCGCCATTAGAACTAGCCAGTACAATTAGTTAAGCAATGTAAAAGCATTATGTGCTATCTTAAGGAACAGCTTGGCTATGTGAAGATAAAAAACCGAAACTAAGTGTATCAAAGAAAATATAAAACATCAATTACCAACAATAGCAAGTACTACTTGCTAGATCACCACATCACAAAAGAGAATGCAGTATCAGTAGCCAAAAATAATAAAAACAACTTGCTACAATCAGCATAATAAGATAAAGCAGCACAACTGAAGTCAAATCTCCCAACTAACCACCCTATTTATTATTACATAACTGTAGGTAAGTGTGAAGTTAGGTAGAAAATGAATTAATGAGAACTTTTTGATTAAAGGTTGGTCCAAAAAATTGTTGATATAGAAATATCATGCCCTTTTTAGACTGACGTAACAACACAGGAGACGGTATTGATCATCACAATGAAAACAAGATGACGTGTATGAGTCCTTATCTATACATTTTAGAAATATGTAGCGACAATTCTCTCAAAAAAAAAAAAAAGAAATATGTAGCGACAAGGCAGACGACATTTCACGCGAAAGTAGTCTGAGAAAATTATTCTTCCGCATAGATCCTCCTAAGCAACCCATATATCGAGATTCTTACTTAACCTACGAGGCTACAATAGCATGCCTTCAGTTGCCTGATGGATCAACCTACAATTATGCATTTCCTAAAGCTGTTATTTAAGGACAATTGAAGATTAAAAATAGAGGGCAAACAAATTCTGAAGGAAATTACTCAAGTAAAACAAGGAGATCTCATTATTCAAGTAAAATAGAGTAACACTCATTAAACAAACAAAAAATCTAGCCAAAGTCAAGAAAATTTTATCTTCATTGGCGGCTCATACGCTTGTAGTAGGTACATGACATTTGACAAGAGAAGCACTAAGTCATCTCCGCAAGCCACAAGTGACAAATGACATATACATACAGTGGCATTACGTTGGCAAAGAAACATAATGTTCCAATAAAAAACAGAACAAAAACAAAACAACCAATACAAAACTTGAAAAGAGAACAGTGTTTCGGGGACTTAGCCAAGTTCCTTCAGATTCATTGTGCTCTTTTGTCCAAAGTCAAGCAGAGAATATGAATACGCACAATGTTTGGTCTATCCCAAGAACAACAATTTGTTTCTAAGAAGATCCTGCTCCTTCAATATGGTCATCCTACAACTTTAAAGAAAACGCTACAGCAGAATGGTTCTTGAGATAGGCAATTAGCTTCATGCAAATTATCAGGGGCTCATCAAGTCTAACAGGAAAAGTACAGACTGCTTATGTGAATATAGAGGTCCTCTAGTATATTAAGACAAAACATCAGAAACAAAGCAAGGTATCAACAAGCTAACATGCTATGCCATGCACTTGCACATTCAGAGATTGCAAGGGTAATTACCATGTCACAATCTAAGTGAATCTGCATCAGTCTTCCGAGCAATTATTGCCATATTTCTTGGCGATAAAATAGGATCAAATATAGGAACCAACAATGCTTCAACTGAACTGCCTTGCTCTTGAAGGAATAATAATCTATCTAGTAAAATATAAGTTTCCACCACCGGACCTAAAGCAGCCCGAAGAGACCAAAAAGGACCTATAAGTTCCTGCATCAACAGAAGTATCTGTTATGATCCACTTGATATCTAGTTTAGCCACCAGTGAGCTTTCTCTTCTGAACAGAGTGAAAAGGAGTTTAAATTCTCACAACTTAGACACATAAATATCAGTTACATGTGTGTATGGGATTGATAAGGAAACACTCGTAATGGTAAAATAGATAGTATAGTGAACTAATTGACAGACTAAGGAATTATGTCTGAGGAACAAATCAAACAAAGCCACGTAGGGAAAAGAAAAGGCAGAAAAAATAGACTAGTCAACCATCTTAGATTTAAAAAGAATGCAGCAGATCAATACTTGAAGGAGCTACATAGTAGTTACCTAAGAAAGCATGCAAGTAATATTTACATATGAAAACTATCTTGTTTCAAGAGAAATAAAACATTTGCTCTTTGCTAATTGATTTCATTATAAAAAGTTTCACCTTTTTGTTATTCAACAATGAGACAGATATTCATAACACATGGAAGTCTGTGAACCTTCAAGCAGCAATTTTCAATTTTAAGATGTTCCTTAAGCTGATTCTAACAAATGTGTCATCCAAATGTTGATCAATCTAGTTACAAAATGTAGTGTAGTAAAGTGGCATAGTAACACCCATCAGATGAGAAATGCAACAAAGAACAGCAACCTAAACCAGGTAAAAAAGAGTTTTCACATGTGAAAATTACAACAAGAACGAAAAACAGAATACTTGAGGCAACATACGCAGAAAGGTTGCGCAGCGTTCCATATTTCATGGAGATCAGTATCTCCTAAGGTCCCACAACCAAGACGGCCTAGTCCAGATTTGCTAAACTCTTTGAAAAGCATGTACTTATCAGACTTTCCAAGAGAGTTGGTCACACCGAATTGGCTAGGAAAATCCAAGGTCGCACATGTGATGTCTGCAAACAAACTACGAAGTGTTATTCAAAGTTCATTTTCTCAAGAAACCAGGAAGATAGTAACAGCTCCACCCTGAAAGATGAATTTAGGTAGATAACAATTACAACGCATGCGCAAGATCATCAAATTTTCTGATTTCACCTGTTGGCTCAATATGATTGCAACATCCAGCAACAGCTTCAACCTCATCAGACTCCAGGGATTTACTAGCGTCAACCACACATTGTTCCTTGGAAGCAGAAGGAAAGTTGTTATTTGCCTCCATAACCAAATAAGATTCTAGCACTCTCCTAAATCTTTGACGACGTAGAGCTTTCCCTTGGCGGCCGATTGATGGACTGGATTTTAGGACCTCTGGAAAGTGCTTCTCAAGAAGCTGAGTGTAAACAGATAATTAGTCGAGGCTGAGGGTGTTGATTGCATCACATAATATCACAAATATCAGCGTCACACAACAACAAAAGTTGAATCTCAAATAAAAGAAAGCTAAGAAGCTATGAAGAGACGGCTAAGTTTTCATTAAACTTACAAGCGAGATATTTCATTTTTTTGGATAACAAGATGAAGTTACAGACAGTAACCTTTTTTCTTCAAATAGTAGGCATTAATCTCCTTCTCGGTTTACCATAGTTGAAATTGCTAACAAATAACATATATAATAATAAAGTACTTAGGCATTCAAAAGACAAACCAATCAAGAAACAGACCAAGCACCATGAAGTACTGAAGAAAAAGAGAATATTTACCATTTGAAAAGCAGCACGAAAGGCATGAACATCAAAATTCTGCAAAGCAATTTCTTGCGTAAGATTTCTCCATCGCTCTGCACTCTGGAAAGTACCCATTTCACTTTAAATATGCTGGATACATCAGCTACTTTCTCAACTAGAAATGCACAAAAAGCACTACGACAGCAAGGCAAAAAAGTAAATCCAATGTGTAAAGTTACACAAAAATGGCAGGAAATGAAAATGTTGTCTCCTTTATCACAGCAATCTGATTCCTCATATGTCTCTTGAAAGTGTTACAAATGACTCAGCAAATGATAATGGATGCCAGGTGGAATAAAAGAATGCTGGGAAATTTTAAGATGAAAAAAGGCCAGAGTTGAACTAGCATCTCTCAATTGAACCTCACTTCTATAAGATTAATATAAATGATGGCAATTCAAGTACAGATCTGCATCCAAAATAGCTACAGTAATGCATTTTGCAAAGTACCCCTGATATTGCATACAGCTCAATGCTTCCATTACTTTCCAAACATAAGGCCTCCATGCAGGGAAACAAATTAAACCATAAAATTTATAAGGAGACATGATAACAGAAGATGAATAAGCATACCTGACAAGCAAGATCACGCATGCTTTTTCCAAAAATTAAGGAAGATAATTTAGCAGCGCTGCTTATCGGAAATCCAGAAGACGCGTTGATCTTCTCGCAGCTTTCTTCAGATAGTAAGTTGTAACAACAACCAATGCTTACTAATGCTTTAACCCGCTCACAGTCAACAAATGCTCTGAGATAGGTAAAAGTATTAGAAACAAATAGAAATATTATAAAAGAACAGTGTATGGCAGCCTTAGAATATCAACTAATAAACATAAAATATGCTAATAGAAATTAACATACAAATACAGATTAATAATAATAATTAATCAATTGTATTTCCACGGATTATTAAATAGTTAAAAAAAAAAAAACCAACCTTAGCATGTTTACTGAAAGGTCTCCACAAGCATGAAGTCCAGCAAGAACCAACGGAGGTTCAATACACTGGTCATTGGACAAAAAAGAAGCTTTACTTATATTTTATTAAAAAAATATCTTAAACATTAGTCTTCAAACTATTCCCAGTCTCCTTTACCTGTTCAGCTCTATTTTCAGGTACTACAGCAGAACTTAATGCAGTCAATGATTCACTTGATAGAACATGGCAAGTGACAGTTTTTGGCACTTTCAGATGTTGATTCTCTTTACTAGCACATTAATGGAATAATCACGAACTTGAACAAGTAGAAAAAAAAAACTTCGAAGACAACATATTATCCTTAATTCTTAAAAGATTCATACCATCTAGCCGCATAATGCTTCTTTATTCTCTCTGCACGAGAATTTGTAACAGTTGCATGGTGCAAAGAAGCATCAATTGCTATCACATAAAAGCGATACTCAAAAGCCAGCACTTGTGCAAGATAACCCTGATAACAACAAATAAGCAGGTGCAAGCAAATGAAAGCTTGAGAAAGAACGAGCATCATTAACAAGGAATCCTAATATATGATAAACTACAAAGCTTCCCCTATTTGCCCAATAAACAGCCAATCAGCTAATTAAACCAAGCTAATAGGGCAAAGAATACTACCATTTGTTGAGATGTCACAGGCAAGTTAATTTGAGCCTGGCCTAGATTCAAACTCAATTTGCACAACCCAGCAAAGCTTTTTAGCAAGGTTTAATGTTATCTACCCAAGTAGATCAGTGATTTGAAGTTATAACCATTACCTTCAGTCACATCATGAGCAAGTGAAATTCCTATTAGAAATAAAGTATATATAGGCAAAATGATTAGAAATATCTTACCTGACCAGAACCTACATCAATGATTGTTTCAGCTCCGTAATCACTAGCAATCCTGCTAACTAATGCAGTGAGAATCTCCACCTGTTCACAAAAAAGTTAGGATATCATATATACAGCTTGTAACGATATGTTACAAGTATAGATATAGCATGTATGGAGCTTTATCAGGTCATCTAAGTTAAACTGAAGCCACATTTCTCCTGAACACCTCATTTACCTACTTCATGCTTCTTCTTTGAATTCATGCCCTGAGCAATGACGGTACCAAGTGGCGCCACGTGCAAATTGCATAGAGTCTGCAAGATTTGAAATTTGAAAAAAAAAAAAAAAAAAAAAAAAAAAAAAAGAAGCAAGTGAATTGCATATAAAAAATAGCTTATATAATTTAACAGTAAATATACAAAACGAAATCAGAGTTGATAAGAAAGTCAATGCTTGTTGGCCAAGGAGCCTGAAATTGGCATTAAGCATGCATCATTGTGGTGTTTAAACTCTATTACTAGTGCTTTCTTGAGAGCATAAGACTTGTATGGTAACAAACGAAGTGCATTATCAGAAGTTTTCCTGAGAAGAGCATTCTCTTAATTCCTAAAAGGAAATTAACCCATTTGTTTCTCATGAACTTGGAGACCAGGCAAATATTTTGACAGCAATAAAATTGCAGTAATTAGAAACAATCATAGAGAACATACTGGATGTGAAAATGGCTCTCGAGGAACAGTGAGAGACCTCAGTTTAAGTACAAATTCTTGCAGGGATCTGGGCCAGTATTCCTGTCGCATATGTGGGAATTAAACAAAGAACAATCTAACCTACTCTTATTGACAAAATAGTAAATTAAATCGAGCTGATACTATCACCAAGATTAAAAATATAAAACAAAACGATTTTAGCCGATCATTGAATCATACCCGAACAAATCCCGATGGCAACTTCAGTAAAATCTCAACAGATTCCTTCCGGAGACACTCCATCCACTCCTCATCCACCAATTCCCACAACCTCTCCTGCATAATCCAACATCCTAATCTCATAAAAACGGAAAAATCCTAAAGAAACCTAGGGTTTCCGTGAAGTGTACTCGGAGGGGGGAGCTAGGTTAATGTTTGGGGCGTACCTTGAAGAAGTTGACGACGCGGGCGTCCATGAGTGGCTTGTAAGGGCGGAGGAACTCGGCAATGGCGCTCATCCATTCTAGGGTTTGCGGGGCTGAATCGCACGAGTAGCGGCGTAGCGGGGTCGCCATGAGCGAGGGAGCCGAGCTCGGCGAGAAGACGAAGTGCGAGGGAATGCGAGCCAAACAGGAGATTGGGGATTATTGGTGGGGCTCAGCGGGTCTACTCAACTCCATCGCGCTCGAAATTTGTGTCTCGGGTTCGTGATCCAATCCCCGTTATCGGGTCTTGTTCGGATCAACTCGACCTACAATTATGAAGTCGGTGCTTCGAGTAGTTTCGCTGCCGAATACCGGATATGGATGTAAGAAGCAAAACGGGTGAATTGCATTGGCTAATTACATCTTCTTCTTTTTTTGTTTATCTATTTTAATTATGTGTTATTGTCAAATTTTACCAAATTTTATCAAACAGATTTAACTTAATATTAATGAGGCAGTGGTGTAATATCAAAATTATTTTCATATGATCAAATCATCACCATATTAATTACCTCCATATTAATAGGAGGGAAAGAAGGAAAATAAATAAATAAAAGAAACTATATATGGCCTAAATCCATTGTATTTATACTTCATTCATAAAAAAATATAATTTTTTTGTTATAGCTATAATTTCTAAGAGGTTTATTAATTAAACATTATTAAGATCAAAAATTTACCGATGGCTCGTTGCTTCAAATATAAATAAAAAATATTATTTTAAATTTAGAGCTTTCATTTTTATTTTAGTATATAATTTTAACACGTAGATCTTTTAGATAGTCATTTTTATTTTTAAAAAAATTATATATAATTATGTAGAAGGTAAAATTATATACAAGAAGCTATTTTAAAAAGCTAAATCAAATTATTATATGATTTATTCAAAGCGCTATTCGAAAAAAATAAAGGAAAATGCTATGTGTACACTCCTTTCGGGGTGTACATCATACACCCCACCCATCTAAGGGTGGGGGTGTGATGATGGGTCATTTGATGTGACCCGTAAAAAGTATCGTCATCATTAAAATGGTAGAGGTGTATGATGTACACCCCTTCGGGGTGTACAGATAGCATTGCTCAAAAATAAATATATAATGAATAAGAATAAGCACTTGGCTGGGGGTGTGGTCTCCAATCAATCTCCATGCATGATTTATTGTGTGCATTGATTTGAGCAATATCGTCTTTGACTGTGTTATGTGGCCTCGAAGAAGATGCGCCATGCATATCCTGGCGTTGTTAAAAACGATGCATGTAATTTTTGTTAATTTAATTAATCAATTTTGGGCTTGATGTATCAACCCAATGTGCCATAAAATAATATTCAAAACTCGTCAAATGGAATTTGCACAATCCAAGAGAATCAGTTCACGTTGGAGAGTTACATTAACAGTGATCCTCAATAAAATAAAAACCGAAATAAAGAAGGGAAAGAGGTAACGATATCATTAATTACACCAGCACACAAAAAAAAATTACAAATTAAAAATATCACCAAATAAAATAAATCTCAAATATACCATAAAAATAAAGAATAAAAGAAATTACGTAAAACTTTTTTGAAAAATAAAATTACCGACGAAAAAGAAGAAGCTTACTATATAAAAAAATAATAATACAATTAATAATACTCCGAATCGGCTCCAAGGCCACCACGGATATGTAATTTTTTTTTTTCAAAATTTATCTACGCATCATAAAACTGTCGACGAATCGAAAATATACAGTCAAAATGATTTTCAATTTCGAAACACATACAACTGATATGGGATTATGTTCACTTGCGCGCCTTGCAGTGAAGCATACCGCCAACACATCAAATTAAAAAGGAGACCTATAGAGCATGATCCCTTCAATGGAGCATGGCATGCATGAACTATAGCAATGGCTAAATGCGCGAATTAAGCAATGCGCTGAGGAAACAAATCCTCAAATAATAGCACGAATGAGTAAATTAAAGATAGAAGTATAGCACAGCTTCCTACAAAATAGGAAGCTGTATAAACACCCTGTGTGCAGTGCACTAGTGCTTCATGTTTGTATTATAATTTATACATATCAATCTTTATATGATACATCAGTATATTAATAAATATTATGAATTATTCTAAAGACAAAACAAGGGATCGAATTGGTATGAGTACTTGCTCCAAACAAAAAATTGGTGCCTTTAATTTGTGTTTGGCTGTTGAGTGGATATTGGGAAAGAGATTTGATTCCGATTGAGAAAAACTAATGAGTGGTTGATGAAACAAAACAAAGAAGCTCATCTTGCACCCAATGCATTACAACAAAATTAGATTATAGGGATACATATTTGTGACACTTTTATATAAGTGTCCTATCTATATTCCACCTATATTTAAAATTAGGTTATAGAAACACATTACAAAAATATATCGCTATACGCCCTAACGACGGCATATATAGCAACACTTACAATAAATGTCGGTATTTTTGTCAGCGATATTTTTTAAAAATTTTAGAAACACTTAAAAATATCGCTATAGTCTAATTTTATTATAGTGATGAACACATTGCTTCTATCCTACTCGTTTCTCTCACTGCATAGATAAGAACTCCTCCTATGCAGGTTTTAATTAGCTCCACTGCATCTGGACCCGCAAGGATTCTCCTTTATAATAATAAAATAAAATAAAATAAAATTTTATCGGCATGTTTTCTAGTAAATGCTTAACTTTACTTCACTTATGATTTTGTCGTCTTCTGCTGTGAACAGCGAAAAGATAATGTTAGCATGAAAAATACTATTCCTTCGGAATCATACATGCGCACATGTAAAAGGAAAAACTCTTCATGGACAACGCACAGCGCATCTGTTTTGATCAAAGTCAGAGTGGTTGAATTTTGTATAATCTGATTCTGTCAACTTTACGGATAGACGAAATCGTGAAACTAAACTGTCATGGGGCTTGTATAGCATACGCATACAAATTTGTCTCACAAAATGGTGATCTTATATACAACGCGAACTCATAATTTCACTCTAGATGAGTATAAAATTGAGCTACATCTTACATTCGGTCTAGTTAGATAACAATTTTTTTATCAATTAGTGTAACACTTAAACATAGATAATAAATAAATATATATATATTGTAATAAAATAGAAAAGAAAAAATATTTGTTTGGGGCGTGCCGCGTGGCAACGCGCCGGCGCCGTTCCGTCCAATCGTACGGACGGCAGTTAGTCGCAAACCCCGACACCACTGTCCCCGCTAACGGCTAACATTTTAAAACTGAATTGACCAAATTATCCCTCCGTGTCTGTGGCCAAGTATTCGTAGGACATGATACGAGTAGTAAGGGCATCGGGGTAATTTGAGGTGAAGGGGAAGTGGGAGCCGTGATTAGGATGATTATTAAGTACAAACTAACCCCGGAAAGTCGACAATTATTATTGTAAGCGTAAATTAATCACGTCGATAATTGGTGCAGGGCAATGTCGGCAAGTGCTACTAAATTACGGAACTGGCCCCAGAGATTTTCCTTTAATGGAGAAGGGGAAGGGTAAAATGGTCTTTTGATAATAACCAGGAGTGGCGAGGCGCCAATCCATCTCGGCCGCAGAGAACGTCGTCGCATCACATCGTACGGTGCACCGGGTGCATCAAAAAATCCCACCTCGGTTAATTACTTCGGTGCCACGTCATCGTATGGCGAAGTATAAAAAGCGTATACAGACGATTGACAGCTGGCGATCATGTGATTCAGCCTTCGTATGGGTATGAGCGGAGGCCTCATCCCAGCCGTCGGATGGAATAGCAGGGGAAACGAACGGACGTGATCGGCGGCGAAGCGAATCACGTGGTTGTGGGGGGCGGGGGACTCGAGGTGTGGTCAACGTCAGAGCTAGAGAGAGGGGCAAAAATGTCCAATCGGCAACAAGAAAAATATCCCTGGCCCGAGCGTACAATTTCACATCATACACCTCACACTCTAAACAATAAAATTTTTCTAAATTATTAATTTACTTCATGGCTCATTGTGTGTGTGGATACACCGAGTGCAGGGAATATATTCTCGTTCTGATTGGTCGGTGTGGTGTGGGCCCCGATGTGACAAGGAAAGTACCGTTACGAAAAAGACGAGATCATGTCAAATCGAAATTATAACGGGGGTAGAGAAACGGCGATTGCAAATGGTCCTGTCCATAGTTGAAATTACGGATTTGCCACCGTGCTGCTGTGTTCCTGTGTACAGTAATTAAACACTGATACTCGACCCACAAATATCATGGATTTGATTCAGATATTTTGTGGTATTAATTAAAATATTTTAGATTAGCTTTGATTACATTGATTAAAAATGAATATGCCATTTGTTTTATGCAGCAAAAGTATCCACCTTTTGGTTGCATCTAATGGACAAATTTTTACCAAATAATATGTTGCAACATCACAACCGTACAAATAATCATCTTAATAATATTCGTATAATCAAATTTGCTGATGCACCGACTCAATGTAACTACTCTAACCACTCTCATAAATGATATCACGCTATGCCTTTTCGAATAACTTGCTTGTTTAGAACATAAAAGAAAAGTGACATAAAGGCTTTATTAATAATTACATAAAAAAAAATGCTTTAATAATTTTCAAATCATCTACACGCATTATCGACTTTCTAATTATTGAGAGATGAAGTGATACTTCATTAGTTCCTAACTGTTGTCATGTGATGTGTCCGTATTAGTTGGCTCTAATTCAATACAATTCACATAAGTTGTGGATTATAATTTATCATATATTAAGAATAAAAACGAGAATAAAGATAAATTATATATTTCTTATTAATTAAGTTTGTAATCAGTCATTTCAATTGATATTAGCGATAGTTCGGCTCTTTAAAGCCGAATCTATTTTTTTGTTTAGTTCGAGTATTTGATTGTGAGAAGAATACGATTGCCGAATCTATTTTTTTGTTTAGTTCGAGTATTTGATTGTGAGAAGAATACGATTGAGTCGATCTTTTCTCAATCAGATCGCTTGATTTTAAGGTGTAATTCGTTGATCAACAATCAAAGAATCAATTTTTGACTAGTTATCCCGTCTAACCCGATCAACGGTCTAATTTCGATTCGAGTCCAACAGAAACATATCTTATCTCATATTTTAACATATATTTTTATCTTAAGAATTAGAATATTTTAGAGAATGGGATAATCTACAAAAAAAAAAAAAAAAAAAAAAAAAAAAAAAAAAAATCTCGTTTCTCTCTGTTTCGAGACGTAAGAAGAACAAGGAAGATATTCTTACTCTAAGAATCAAAATATTTTAAAGAATCCGATGATCTATGAAAAAAAAACCTTCTCTTTTCTCTTTATTTCAAGAAGTGAGAAGAACAAAGAAAAAAGAAAATGACATTTCCTCTTCCCTCTTTTTTCTCTCTCTATACCTTCTAATTATTGAGAGAGAGGAAGTAATACTCAATTGGTTCCTAACCATAATATATATCATGGTCCTATTCATTTTAAGTATAGTACTCCTCTTGCTTAAAAAACACTTTTGAGCAAATCAATTACTTTCTGAATGCTTTCTCTTTTTCAATATTTTGTTCCACTTGGATCTTAGACTTCTCAGAAAAGGTACAATTAATTTTGTAATACTATGTTTGAATCTTCTATATGTTATGCCAAAAGTAAAATATAATCCATCTGGAGACAACACCTTGAGATTCAGCACACACATCTCCTGGGTTGTATTATATATCTACTTTCTTTTCCCAATCTGAAAAGTTGTCCTTGTTAATTACATCCTATGAATGCAAAAGAATCTTATACCAGTTTTCTATCAAATTGACAACAAATTTCTCGATCTACTTACAGGGAAAAAAAAACAATTCAGAGACTTAAAAATTTTGCTTCTTAGAGGAGAGATTCATCTAATTTAGATAAGTTTAGCTGATAAAGCTTGCCTACATATATAACCAGTGCTTACAGATGCTGGAGTAGTGTTAATTTGTTGTTCAACTTACCTGGTACTTAATGGTCCAAGGTGTGAATCACGAGGTACAATTAATTATTATACAAAGGCATGTGAGGATTTTGTTACGTAGTGTTAATCAAGATCACAAAATATTAATTAGGAAACAAACATTCAACAACCACCTAAAACTCTGCACCTATGGTGTAGTGTTTCATTGACAACTTTTCAAGAATTAGAAAACTAATCTTTTTTTTTTTTTTTTTTTTTTTTTTTTTTTTTTTTTAAGAGAGAGAGAGAGAAAGGTGATGTGTACTATTTGCTTTGCTTTGTTTTTTTTTAAATAAATAAATAATTTTAGTTAAAAATATAAAGTAACATTCAAATATTGTTAGCAACGAGCGCACAAACTAAACAAAATCAATTGGCGATCACGACAAAGAAGTAAAACCAAAATTGTACGACAGAGAATTAGCACGCAGATTTACGTGAAAATCCTTTGCAGGAAAAAAACCACGGACGAAAAAGGAGAGATTTCACTATGTAGAAAAGAGAGAATACAAGAGTTCGTGATGATACAATCGCTCGATCTCTCTAGGGCAAAACAAAAGAGAAATTAGGATTTTTCCTTAGCGGATCGGATCCTTCGCTTCCACCACAGACATCCACAAAATTTCCTGTCGCACCGCGAAGCCGTTGGCGAACCTGAATCATAATATCGAAGCGATTCTGATTTTGAGTCACATCTAATAAATATCAATAATTAAATCTGTTGTCATCTTTAGAATTTGAATTTAAAATTTCGAATATCAATTCTCAAATCTTATACTATTTACGCTGAGAGCGATCGATAAAAGTTAGGAGATCCATATATATGAGTTTATAGATTTTTTGCAAGGATAGTGTTGCTTTCATTAGTGACATAAGATAAGCAACAGTCTCTACGCATGTTTAGTTTGCGGATTGTAGATCGAGCATTGCTTTGGATATATATATATATATATATATATATATATATATATAGAAGATCTTTTGTAGATTGAGCATTGATTTGGATATATAGAAGATCGATCTTTAATGCAGTTTAGGAGCCATCCATTGTTTCTCGTAACAGCATATAATTAGACAAAACTCCCAACCAGATAAATTTATTAGCAGATATTTATAATATTTGGCCCGTTTCCTACACATGAGTGAAGATGCAAACACTATTATTTGCGCGACAAACCTTGAATTATTGAAAGGTATATGACGTGTCGCAGCATACATCGCTATCACTTGTATAGTCCTGTTGTCAACACTAGAATAGTGATCGGTGCAAGGTACGTTGTTTATAGTAGGTTAATTTTGTGATCAATTATTTCCTAACATGATTAAGATTCTTTTGATGCTCACCTTTGGGACACCAAACTTTAATTGTAGTAACTGATAAATTTTGATCAATCATGTATCTCTAATTTTAGATTCGAATGACATAGATATATAGTTTATGCGAACGTGACAACACATTATATATCAACAGACGATCGACTTTCAAATTTCAGATAAAGAATATGAAAGTAAAATCAAAAGTTCAAATTGAAGATATTCTTTGCCCACTCTTCGGAGTAAAATGTGTGTAGATTGGGAATGGAGCTATACAGGGGTTTTGTTGATTTTTCGAATGCACAAGACGAGCGTGAGGGTTGCGTGAAAGGGATTTGTTGATTTATCGATGAAATGAAGTACAAACCCGAATATCTTCTAGATTTTAAAACGATATGCATAAACGATTCATAAAATAATGCGAAATGATTTCTTTTTAGTCATTTATATAACATTTCAAGCTGTGGAAAGTACTTAGAACGAAAAATTTATGTAAATCAAGCAGAAGAAACGGGATGGTTTGATTGATGTGCATGAAGTGAGCCGCTCCGCCTGAAAAACGGGGTATCTTTGGTGTTCATTTTGCCTCAACGGTCGGTGCCCGACCAAGTCGAGACGTGTCCCTCTTCGTTGTAATCCATTTTCGCTAATCAATAAAATATCGGTTGTTTGTGCTTATTTACAGGATCATTTGGTTGTTTTTCTCTCGATTCTCGCTCGATATAATTTGCGGAGTTGTGCCTCGGGATGATTTTGACTGACTCATTCGTGCAGGTGACGAACGAGCGCCGTACGAGTTTCGTCAAGCGATTCTAACCCCGTGACAAGTGGTATAGGGTGAATCGTGCGCATCCAATTAACTTGTCATGCCAATGTAGAGCTAACATACGCATAAACCGACGGACGGAGAGATTTAGAGACAATTTGGATGATGTGCGCAGCCTAAACGCGGGTGAACCGCAAGCTTTCCCTGCTCATACTAATCATGTGAATTTCTTAGGTGCTTCTAAATGATACCAGAAAGGGACATTAATTAGAGAAAGAGGACCCGTGGATCTCCAAGATGCGAAGAGCTAGACTGAATGTGCATGGGCGAACCATGTGCACACTCCGACCGGAATGGTTTTGTGAATAATTTGCTTGCTATTCAAATATTCTATTCTAAAATTATAATTTATATATTCAGTATTTAATTTAGAAAAATATTAAGTGTATATTTATTTTTGAGTGTATATCGTATATTCCATTTATTTTAGAATGGAATGAATTTCATCCATCACTTCGAAGTGATGGATAAAAAAATTCCACCCTTGAATGGATGGGGAGTAAGATCTACATCCAAAAATAAATGTAGAGATAGCATTGCTCTTTAATTTAGTCCCACACCTACACAACTGGATCACAAATATATATATCTACCACTCGTTTATTAGAATGCATTAATTTCTTTTATGGGAAATGCTTTTTGTACACCCCCAATTAAGTGGGGTGTATATCTTACACTCCACCCATTTAAAAATAGGATGAATTTTACAGATCACTTTGAAGTGACTGATAAGTTAATCCCCATTATTGAATAGGGTGGAGTATGTGATATACATCCCATACGGGGTGTACAAGTAGCATTGCCTATCTAGATAATATTTTTTTTAAGGCAAAAAATTATAGCAAATTATTTATTAAAATTGTTATGAAAAAAAAAAAAAAAAAAAATAATTTTTGGAGAAACGAGGCGAGTGCCATCGCTACAGAAAACAGTGGCGGAAATTACAGCTAAAGCCACTTGGTACGATGCGCCACGTAGGCGTCCGTTATTTGTTCGCATCCCAAAAGGACGCTTATTTATGCAGAGCCCCCTCACTCTCTCTCCTCTGCACCACCACCACCACCCTCACCTCCTTCCTCTCTCCTCTCTATTTCTCTCTCTCTCTCTCTCTCCACCACCAACGGGGCGAAAACCCTAGGCCATGGCCTCAGCCTGTGTCAACACCAGCGTCGCCATGTCGCCGGAGACCTTCGGAGCTCCGGCGAAGATCCCCGGCGCCTATGGATGGATCAGCCCTAGGGTTTCATTCAGCCACGACTTCGCCGCCGACGAGAGCTCGGCCGCGACGCCCAGGTCGCCGGAGAAGCCGGATCCGGATGGATCCCTCAAGGATCTCCCCGATTTCGAGTTCCACCTCGACGATCCCGTTGCGATGCTCCCCGCCGACGAGCTGATCTCCAACGGGAGGCTGGTGCCGCTGCAGGTGGCGGCGGCGGAGCGGAGGGAGGGGGAGATCCGGGCGGCGGAGGAGGGGGCGCCGCCGCCGCGGATCGCGGCGGTGCTCAGATCCGAGGCCTACGCGCAGTCGCCGAGGGCGCCCAAGTGCTCGAGCCGGTGGAGGGAGCTGCTGAGGCTCAAGAAGCAGCAGAACCCCAAGCCGGAGCCGCAGAAGCCCGCGCCGGCCCCGTGCCGGAACCCTAACCCTAGATCCATCCGTCGCCTCCTCCATCGGAGTCCCAGGACCCCCGTGCTCGACGCGTCCCTGAGCGTCCCGCTCCTCCGCGACCCCGACGTCGCCTCCGTCTCCATCTCCTCCCGCTTCTCCCTCTCCTCCTCCTCGTCCTCGTCCTCCTCCTCATCCTCCTCATCCTCCTCCTCGGGCCCCGACCACGACGAGCACCCGCGCTTCTCCCTCGACTCGGAGAAGCTATCCCAGAGCCAGATCCAGGCCCCGCCGCGGCTCCGCCTCTCGCGGCCGCGGTCCGCGGCGGCTCCGAGGGTCGGGCGGAGCCCGATGCGGCGGGAAGCGGCGGCGGAGGGGGACGCTACGGCTCCGCCGCCGAGGGGGGCGTCGGTGGACAGCCCGAGGCTGAACGCGGCGGGGAAGGTGGTGTTCCAGGGTCTGGAGCGGAGCTCGAGCAGCCCCAGCACCTTCAACGGGGGCCCACGGGTGAAGCACCGGGGGATCGAGCGCTCCTACTCCGCCAACGTCCGCGTCGCCCCCGTCCTCAACGTTCCCGTGTGCTCCCTCCGCGGCTCCGGGAAGGGCCCCTCCGTGTTCGCGCTCGGAACTCTCTTCTCCTCCTCGGTCGCCACTGCCAGGGCCGGGAGTAGGTCGAAGATCGACAAGGACAAAACTTGAAGCCATCGAATTTGAGGCCCTTCTTCTTCTTCTTCTTCTTCTTCTTCTTCTCATCCTCAGGTAAACCAAAAAAAACAAAAAAAAATTCCCTTTTGAGAAAGGAGATTGAAAATTTGGGGGAGGGGGGGGGGGGGGGGGGGGGGGGGTGCGGGGGGGAATAGCAGCTTATTTTAGTTCGGTTTGTTTTGTTTCTTTTTCCCTTCTTAATCTGCCTTTTCTTTTGCTCTTTTTTCCCTCTTTTTTCCTTTTTCTTCCTTCTGGGATAGAGTTGTAAATAAGTAGATTGTCATGCAGTTTTTTTTTTTTTTTTTTTGTAATATTTTTCTCCAGGTTTGAGTTTTTCCGCTAATTTTCTTGCCAACTTCGTTTGCAAATGGATATTTATTATATTTTAGAGTTTATGCTCAACAACTACTAATCCTCGTAAAATTCTAATTTCTAATTTTTTTTTTTGTTTGGTATATATTCATTGTTTTTAGCGACAAAAAAATTTAACAATTAATATTAAATTTTTTAATTTAAAATTTAATTATTTTATATTTTTAATTAAATTTATTTTAAAATAAATACAACGAATATCATACTATTTTCTCTTTTTTTTTAAAAAAAAAATTCAGTATCTCGCCGCCCTCTGTCAATTTTTAATCCTGGGGTGTTGTGGCTTTTTATTTAGAGCAATGCTACATGTACACCCCGAAGGGGTGTACATCATACACCTCCACCATTTTAATGGTACCGATATTTTTTACGGGTCACATCGAGTGACCCATCATCATACCCCCACCCTTAGATGGGTGGGGTGTATGATGTACACCCCGAAAGGGGTGTACACATAGCATTTTCCTTTTATTTAAAATAAAATAAAAAATTAGTTTATTCAATAAAAATATTATTATGGATATGACTTATAAGTATACCTGTGTACAGCAATGTGATGCATGATTGAGGGGGTGCACCAGTTCACCAGTTTATAGACCGTAACTGTTCAGATGTAAAATTAGTAAACATTAACACATGGTTTCTTATCCAAAGTATGATCATTTTGGCTGGATTTGATCCGAATTAGTATATTGTATTTGCCACAATCACATTCGCTGAGTTTGATTGCTATACTATTATACTAATATCACTTATCTTTTAATTATTTATTGTAGCATTATGCGCAGAACCAAAAAATTATGAGAGATGTTAGTTGGGTATACATCTTATTTCCTATTCTATTTTGAGATGTGTATTATTTTATTTGTCATATCGAGTGAGGAATGAAATTCATTCTATTCTAAAATGGAATGAAATAGAATAAATTATATATATATATATATATATATATATATATATATATATATATATATATATATATATATATAGAGCAATGCTACATGTACACTCATTGGGGGTGTACATCATACATCCCCACCCATCTAAGGGTGGGGGTGTATTTTAGGGGTCACATGATGTGACCCCTCATCACACCCCCACCCTAGATGGGTGGGGGTGTGAGATGTACATCCCTTAGGGGGGTGTACATGTGTGTTTTCCATATATATATATAGGAAAATGCTATGTGTACACCCCTTTCGGGGTGTACATCATACACCCCACCCATCTAAGGGTGGGAGTGTGATAATGGGTCACTTGATGTGACCCGTAAAAAGTATCGTCATCATTAAAATGGTGGAGGTGTATGATGTACACCCCTTCGGGGTGTATATATAGAGGAGAATATAGTGATATAAAATAAAAAAAATAAAAAAACAGTAAATTTATTATTATTATTATTATTATTATTTTGCTAACATGCGCCGTTGTGCGGTACAAGGATTTTTATTTTTGTGGCTGAGCCCCCGCCTCAGCATTTTCCACGTCAGCATCGCCACAGCACCGGAGCCGAATCCAACGGCTCGCGTGCTCCCGCTCCAGAGGACAAAAACTGCGCAAACCCATCACGTCCAAATCAGAGCGCGGATCAAACCTCGCATGCTTTGCTGCAGTAACATAACATCCCACGGCTCCGATTTACCCACTTTATTATTATTATTATTATATTATATTTTTTTAAAAAAAATAAAGAGAGATTTTTTTTAAAAAAAAAAAAGAAAAAAAAGAAAAAAAAAAAACCTCTGAGATGGTTCTGTGACCGTTGCTGCTATTTTTGGTAACAAGATTCCTCGCAGGCGCCTTCTATTTCGCCGCTGCCTCTGTCGTTTCCTGCAGGGTCGTGTTACGGGCCTGGAAGATGAGATGCTCCGAGTGAACCACGCACTTACTACTTGCTCCTGTTGCGTTACTGCACCCGTACACCGCTTACTTGAAATTAAATCATATCCAAATTCGTAACCACTGTATTTTTATTTATTTATTTTATTTTCTATTTTTATAACTTAGTTAATAAAATATCTTAACGGATCCCTTATTTAATTCTCCTCGGTGTTGGCTCCACCCATACCTTCTAACTTGCCAATAATTTGTGTTTAAATAAATAAGAAATTAATAGATAAATTTATGGGGGGGCAATATTATTAATTATTATTTTTATTCCATAAAAGGCCAAAAAAAAGTAATAAAAAAAAAAGGGAGAAAGGAGGAAACAGTGTTCACTTTGTACGGACTCACCTGGTTGCGCAGTTCACATGCGAGGCTTGTCTTAAAACAATGGAAATTTTGGGGGACATTGGGACGTGCTAATTATTTTCAGGAGCAAATTTTTGCAGGGAGTGTCCCAAACCTTTTACTTTTCAAATTTCGGCATAACTCGTTGTGTCTAAATCATCGATTCTAAATATTTAAGTCTAACTTATTATTATCAGATATCTTAATTTTTATAAATTATATATTTTTTTTTCATTCAATATAAAATTATTTGTATTAGTATTAGGGTCACTACTATTAATTCTTATACTCTACTCCCGTAAATCATATATAATACGAAAATATAATAATTCGTTAGTTCTAAACTATTATCGATTCAAAATAATTAATTAAATTCATAGAGCTAGAACTATACCTCTTGGTTGATTGATTGAGAACCAATTTGTAAAGCAACAATTGAGCTGATCCTGAGGACCACAGAGGATGGGCGAAAAATGAAGTTTTAATGGTCAACAAAGGTGATGGCACTGGACAGTTCCAAATAGTCCTGTACTGAAAAGAATAAGTAATCATCTGCATCTGTTTCTTATCTTCTGGTGGCTAGCTACATAATCCTGTTGATGTGGTACCCCATCCATGATCAATGCTACTGCACAAATAAGTTTGCAATTTGATTAGTTGTTGCTTGTCCTACCTCTCCTCATCTCTTCCTATTGTTGTCCAGGACCTGATCGAGTAGGGTCCAAGCATGAACAGCGATTTTGCATGTGTGTAATTTAGCGATAAAAATACCGCTCTTTAGTAGTTTAAGTTTTCAAAATTTATTGTATATAGAATTATGATCGATATTTAGGTTTGTTTTATGAGATAATAATAACATGGATGACAAAATGGAAGAATTTTTTTTTTTTTTTTTTTTTTTTTTTTCTCTTCCTAAAATTTCTCCAATACAACCGGTCAAACCTGTGAACGGCTTTTGTTCTCGGTCAACCACTTGCCCTAGCCATAGTGTTTTCAGGGTCTTTAACCTCATTTACCTCCTCATATATAAATCTCTCTTATCTTATCTCTCTCTCTATCTCTCAATCCACAATTCTCTCTTTTTTTTTTTTTATCTATACGCAGAATAATATAACTAGGGAAAGGAGGATAAGAAAATGATGTCGCAGGCACGGAGAGACGAAGAAGAAGGATCCGGCCAGGCCCAGCTCGTTCGCGAAAGAGCCCACCCTCCACGCGACGCAAAGGTCCATTTAATATCTTACCGCGCCAGATATACTACATTACTGTTTACCATCATCTAGTGAAATGATCAGTTACTATTCATCAAATCTCATACTTTAACCAAACGATTGGAGTTAAAGTCAGACATTTCTAATATACTTAAGAATAAGCTAAAAGCTAAATGAGTATACGACGTACGTGCATTGGACGTCAAAAATTATCAATTTTGAGGCATTTCATGATTATTTAATGTTTTTCAGCTGGTAGGTAATGTTAGCCACGATCAGCTCTGTGATGCCATTCATGAGGAAGTAATTAACTCCGAGTTGACGCAGCGCGACGTCTCTTCTCTGGCCCTGCAAGAGATACAGAGATCAGAGAAGAACCCAGGTTGCCAAAGAGGTTGAATTTAAACCCGCACATGAAAGGAGCAGCGCGAAAAATATATGTTAGTAAAGTTAAAAGAGTCATGATGTTACTAGAATAATTGTCCAAAGTATCGCTCCAATGTATCTCTTTATCTACTTCTTTTACTAGCTTTCGCATGTACTACGGAGTAGCCACCATTCGATCGATCGATCGATCGATGTGTGCATTTTTGCTGCATAGAGTTACTTCGGAATGAAAGGCGCGCAAGTTAAGCATTCGACGTATAGAAAACTCAGAAATTTCTATTATAAAGTGAAGCAGAAATAAGATTGAAAAGTACAGGCTATAAAGCGTGCAATATCTCATCCTACAAATGCAATTTACAAAAAAAATATAAAAATGGATGAAAAAAATTAATTAAATGTTAATTGATTAATACTTGTCCTTGATGACCCATAGTCAAAAAAGAAAAGAAATAAAAAAAAAAAAGGAAATGAGATATAAAATTTGAAATTCAAAATTGAAAAAAGAAAAAAGAAAAAAGTAAACAAAAAAAAGGGAATGAAATATAAAATTTGAAATTCAAAATTGAAAAGAAAAAAGAAAAAGAAAGAAAAAAGGGAAAAGAAATAAAAATATATTGTTGCCTTTTGAAATTTTTTGAATTGTTTCCCAAAACGAAGAGATCATAAAATCACTATAAATTGGATCATTGGATTAAAAAAAAAGAGAAGGAGATGTTAAAAAAAAAAAAAAAAAAAAAAAAAAAAAAAAAAAAAAAAAAAAAAGAAAAAAAAAAGAAGGATGCACGATGGTAACGGTGACGGCGACGGCGGCCATGATGGCGACGACGACGACAAAGATGGCCTCTTCTTTCTTCTTTGACGGCGACCATGATGGCGATGACGACGACGACGACGATGTGCGAGGAGGTCTCATGGCCTCTTCTTCCTTCTTCGACGGTGGCAACAATGGCGGCCACAAGACTATCCCACCACGAAGATGACGGCGGGTGGGTCGGTGCATGCACACAAACGACATAGCGGCGATTTTTTTTGTCGACTTGATTGTGCGACCATCTTCGTGATAGGCTCGACCGATCAAATTCGGCATTGGATAGTTACTATGTCGTGCGTGCATATTCACTAAACACCTGTCTCCTTAAGATGCGCGCCGAACGACATGACGACGGTTCTCCAACCGATTTGATTGTGCGGCCATCTTCGTGATAGGCTCGACACACAAATCCCTACTCCAAAAAAAAGAATAATAATAAAATAAAAATAAAAATTATAAAAATAAATCAACTCGATCAAACCGCTATCTTCGTGATAGGCACTGGTCGAGCCAATCGCCATCTTCGTGATAGGCACGGCTCGACTCAATCAAACCGTCATCTTCGTGATAGGCACCGGTCGAGCCAATCGCCATCTTCGTGATAGGCACGGCTCGACTCGATTAAACCGTCATTTTCGTGATAGGCAACGATCGAGCCAATCGCCATCTTCGTGATAGGCACGGCTTGATTCGATCAAACCGCCATCTTCGTGATAGGCACGGCTCGACTCGATCAAACCGCCATCTTCGTGATAAGCACCGATCAAGCCAACCACCATCTTCGTGATAGCCACGACTCAATTCGGTCAAATCGTCATCTTCATGATAGGCACCGATCGAGCCAATCGCCATCTTAGTGATAGGCACGGCTCGACTCAATCAAATCGCCATCTTCGTGATAGGCACTGGTAGAGACAATCGCCATCTTCGTGATAGGCACGACTTGACTCGATCAAACCGCCATCTTCGTGATAGGTTCGGTTCGAATCAATTCGATTTAAACCGGATTACCAACTGAACCCTATGGACATAATTCGGAATGAATATGTCGAGATAAATAGTGAACCAAGCTATAAATGATTCAATGTGAATTGAAATTGGCTCAACTCAAACAGAACCACAGGAGGCCAAAGCCGAGCCGAACCAAATTATAAGTCGGTTCATTCCAATCAGAACCACATGAGACCCAAGCCGAGCCGAATCAAATTACAAGCCGGTTCAACCTGAATGGAATCACAGAAGAACCGAGCCAAACCAAACCGAACTACAAGTCGGCTCGACCTAAACCGAGCCATTAAGGATACACCTTCAACCTAAGCGGATTCGACTTAAACTGAACTGCATGAGGTTCGAACCAAACCGAACCACAAGCCGGTTCAGTTTAAACCAAACTATAAAGGATTTAACTTGTCGGTTCAACCCAAACAGAACCACAGGAGGCCAAAGTCAAGACGAACCAAATTACAAGTCGGTTCAACTTGAATGGAATCACAGGAGAACCAAGCCAAACCAAACCGAACTACAAACCGGCTTGACCTAAACCGAGCCATGAAGGATACACCTTGAACCTAGGCTGATTCAACTTAAACTGAGCTACATGAGGTTCGAGCCAAACCAAACCACAAGCCGGTTCGACTTAAACCAAACCATAAAGAATTCAGTTTGTCAGTTCAACCCAAACAGAACCACATGAGGCCCAAGCCGAGCCGAACAAATTACAAGCCGGTTCAACCTGAACGGAATCACAGGAGAACCGAGTCAAACCAAACCGAACTACAAGCCGGCTCGACCTAAACCGCGCCGTGAAGGATACACATTGAACCTAGGCGGATTCAACTTAAACTGAACTGCATGAAGTTCGAACCAAACCGAACCACAAGCCGGTTCAGTTTAAACCAAACTATAAAGGATTCAACTTGTCGGTTCAACCCAAACAGAACCACAGGAGGCCAAAGCTGAGCCGAACCAAATTACAAGTTAGTTCAACCTGAACTGAACCGCAGGAGGATCGAGCCAAGACGGATCAAACCATAAGCCAATTCAACCTAAATCGAATCTGGACGAAACTATATGCAACTTGAATCAGACCATGAACCAGCTTGACCCCAAATCGAAATCAAAGAGTTCTAAACCAAGCCGTGAAGAGGGCGATTCAAATCAAACTCAAACGGATTTCGAACCAAATCACAAGAGTTTGATCCAAACCAAATGCAAAGGGATTCTAAGTTGAACCGAACCCCAAAGTGGCTCAACCTGAATCAAACTCAAACGGATCTCAAACCAAACCATAAGATTATGATCCGAACCAGACCGAACTATGAAAGGGTCCAAGTTGAGCCGAACTATAAGGGCCCGACCCAAATCGAATTTAAAGGGTCTCAAACTAAGTCATAAGGGCTCGACCTAAATCATGTCTCAAAGGGTTCTGAACCAAAGTATAACGGTTCGACTCAAATCAAATTCAAAAGGGACAAATCAAGTGAAAGCTTAAACCGGCTCAGCTCAAAGCAAATACAAAAGGTTCAAATCAATTCAATTTGAACCCAACCCGAACAATGGTTCAAACCGAACTTCAGGGATGATCCAAATCAAGTAAACCAGCTCCACCCGAACTGAAACAAATCAAGAGTTCAAACCGAGCTAACTCCAAATGAATCTGCTGAGTCAACTTAATCGACTCACAAACCCATTCGACCGAAAAGTCATTAAACTAAACCCAAGTTCAGACGACCGAAAAGTCATTAAACTAAACCCAAGTTCAAACGACCGAAAAGTTATTAAACTAAACCCAAGTTCAAACAACCCAAATCATATCAAACACAACCCAAACGACCGAAAAGTTATTAAACTAAACCCAAATCCAAACCACCAAATCCAAACGACTGAAAAGTCATTAAACTAAATCCAAATCCAAACAACCAAATTCAAACGACCGAAAAGTCATTAAACTAAACCCAAATCCAAACAACCAAATCCAAACGACCGAAAAGTCATTAAACTAAATCCAAATCCAAACAACCAAATTCAAACGACCGAAAAGTCATTAAACTAAACGCAAATCCAAACAACCAAATCCAAACGACCGAAAAGTCACTAAACTAAACAACCCAAATCATATCAAACTCAACCTCATTCGACCGTCACCCATTTTCGAAGGACCACCAAGTTTATAAATTGAGCATTCCACTCATGTACAGTGGGAGTATGCTCCTGCTTAAGCCATGTACTCGAAAGCCATATCAATAAAAGTTCGGTCTCTTTCATCATCAGCATTTATTTTTGGTCTTTTAATCGAGGGTCTCTTAACACTGCAAGTGTGGGGTAATTAACGGCAGATTCTTGAGTCTGCTGGAAGCCATGAACCTACAAACCTGATTTCAAATACAAAATTCAAACAAACTCGATCTGCATCATGAATGACCACCACTCATTGCGGGGTCGGTTCGTTCATGGCGGCAGACAAAAGGCTACACACAAGGGCATGTGAATGAGTGGGTCCGTCGTCGCGGACCCAATAGATATCCACAAAAAGGAACAGGACAGGTGAATCTTACGAACATATGATTTGAGTAGAGTAAATTCTGCAGGTCGTCTAGCGACGGCCAAAAACGAGCATGCAAGAACACGACTAGTCGATGAAAAGAGACCTGTGGTTTTATTCTTGCCTCTGCCTACTTGGTAACTCAGAACAGACATCAAAAAAGCTCGCAAAAGACGAACCATAGAAAGACATCGAGGAGAGTTGGGAGAACAGCCAACTCTCTCCTAAATGAGTGTGAATTGGATTCAATAAATTTATTCTGTTCGCATGATACGGTTTAAAATGCATGGTAACTACATATGGAGAAGGATCTTACCAAACTCAAAAATGATAAGAACTAACTTTTCCATGGCATTATCACTAGAGCTTCAGGGTTGTTTCCTTCGTCAAGAGGACGACTCGCCCGTAATGAGAAAGTTAACAAAATGAATAATCATAAGAAATTACAGCAGACTCGAGCATTTGATGCAGTAGACACAGAAATATATGGACAAAATGTCCAAGGAGAATGAACCACCACAAACAGTTAGTCCAGAACAGTCCGAATTTACTTGGTAATAGTATAATTTAACATGTTTTCCCAAATGTACTAAAACAGTTGAAAAGAATCAGTCACCCTTTCTTTTCCCACCCACAATTGTAGTGTATGTACAGTATCCTATACTCAAACTCCAAGGTATTGCAAGTTTGTATAGAATGGCACATTTCCAATGGTACACGCGAAAATTTTTCTCTTTGTTTCTCATAATGGGACTATAATTTCTCAACTGGGAACCCGACGACCGGTTTTGTCTCTGATGCTATAGAGCGGAGTTCCTCAATCTCTTGATCGGTGAGCTGCCAGCCGACAGCACCTGCAAATTCAGTGGCTTGCTCTGTGTTTTTTGCGCCAGGGATGGGCACGACGTTCCCTTGACATATCAACCAGTTCAAAACCACCTGCGAAACAGCTTGCTTGCTTAGTTGTGGAGATTCCGTAGTGTTGGTAATTACTAACTATTTGTTTTTTGTTTCCAAAGAAAGAATCTGCCATCTGTCAGCACATCCGATCACATAGTATTTCAGTTTAGAAAACAAAAATATTAACCAACACCAAACGAAGTCAAAAGTTCGTATTTCGCTGATTATGTAGGGATCTTCTTTAGGAATGCCAAGATACTGCTGTAGCTTTAAGTGAGAAATTAAAAGCAAGTAGTTAAAGAAGGAGCAGTAGCAGCACCTGAGTTGGGGTTTTCCCACAATTCTGTCCAATCTCTTTGATTTTGTTCAGGAGAGGTTGTAGCTGTAAAAAAAAAAATTTAAGCAAAGGCTTGTCAATAGAAATGGCGTATGTAATATTAGGACGAACAAAGTACAGTGCTTGGTGATATTACCTTTGCAAGAAACTCAGGAGTGTAGATCCGGGCTCGAGGACCAGTCGGCGGATTTTCCCGAGTGTACTTTCCAGTAAGAGCACCTGAAAAAGATTGACGCAGTATACAAAATTTCCGCTCAAGGAACCTAGATTAAAAGAAATTTACTCATCCATGGTACACTACTAAGCAGTTTTCTG
Source organism: Tillandsia leiboldiana (assembly GCA_029204045.2). Classification (NCBI taxonomy): domain Eukaryota; kingdom Viridiplantae; phylum Streptophyta; class Magnoliopsida; order Poales; family Bromeliaceae; genus Tillandsia; species Tillandsia leiboldiana. The sequence goes on from CM055065.1 coordinate 2,655,413, forward strand.
TGATGGATTGTCGTAATGCATCAGAAACGTAATCTATAAAATGAAGACAATTTTTTTCTAACGGTCATCAAACCCGATGATTAAGCTTACAGTGTATGCATAAAAGATATGCCGAAAAAGTGGCACAGTATATGCTTTCCAACATACTAGCACCAGCATCAAGTAGAAGAACTAAGATCGCAAATTATGTCCTTAAACATGTTTATTAAGGATATCAAAGGATCCACAACAATTTTCAGGTGCTATTCCGTAACACACAAACTAAATGCTGTACTCGAAATAGAAAGCACAAAAGCAATGAATTTCACAGATTATAATTTAAGAGAAGGGTAGAATTTGTGCCTTGAGCTATAGGAGAGTATGCAATCAAAGTGATCCCTAATTCATCGCAAGCAGCTTTCACGCCATTCTCCTCAGGAAGTCTGTATATGAGACTGTAGTTTACTTGGTTTGAGGCCAGCGGAATACCCCGCTTCTTGAGTTGATTATAAGCATCTCGAAGACGCTTTTCTGACGCATTACAACAACAACAACAACAACAGCAACAAAATCAGCTAACAATATTTTACACAATCGTATGTTTATGATCTGCAGGGCCAAGGGAGAAAATAACCGCTGTAGTTTGAGACTCCGATTGCTTTAACAAGGCCCTGCTCAACAGCATCTCCAAGGCCATCGATGTATCCTGAATGATTGCCAAAAATTTATGTTTCACTTCATTGTAGTGTAGCAACAAGTTCGTTAAATAACGGATAACATATCACTTCCACATGTTTTCCAAATATGTCTAGTACGCAGTACCTTCATTTCCCCAAATCCCTGGCCTGAAAACAACAACAGCAACAGCAACAACAACAAAGAGCACCCTTCCTAAGTAATTTACTTCAAAAAAATTTCAAGCAAAAGAAGTAAGAACAGGTTTTACAAGCAGACCAATGAAGCTGGTAGAGATCAACTGAGGAGAGTCCGAGGCGCGAAAGTGAACTCTTGAGAGCCGAGAGAACACTCCCCCGTCCAAACCGCCAAGGAAGAGCCGCAAACTTTGTCGCGACTGCTACCTCAACTGATTCCTTTTGCTGCCTTTCCTTAATGAATCTAATGTAAAGCGCATATTCCAATTAATATCATTTCACAAAGCGGCAATCAAGAAGCAGTTAAAATATGTCGAAGAGATACTTATACAGACAGATATCTACGAAAGCAATTAAACTGCAGTACCTTCCGAGTAATGTTTCAGAATTCACAGCTCCCATGACCTGCAAAGAAGAAACATAAGCATTGGAGCTATTTAGCTTTCTATTTCCAACCGAGTCGCCGAATAGGTGCAATTTGAGAACAAAAGGAAATAACTAGTTGGTTTCGTATATACCCCTGCGCCATAAACTTCCGCTGTATCGAAGAAGGTTATGCCGTTATCGATGCTCGCATTGAAAGCGGCCTTTGCGGCCTTCAGTTTCCTCTCTGATAATGATGAAGAGAAAATTAAACACCAAGATCTCCAATTTTATGTATCAACTTAAAAATAAGCTAAAAAGTAAACAAACTACATTCGAACTACATACTAAGATAGAGTGTTGCTAACACCCTGCTCAATTATGTTACTGCTATTTCTTTGCTTTTAACTTGGTATACAAACAGAGCATTATAGAATTTGTCTTAATGAGATTCTAACAAAACCATTCCTTACATTTGTTTCTCTAGTTTTGCTACTTCAAACTCTGCAATTACGGTTCAGAGAAAAATATAAAAACAACTATAGTATTAAATAAGTACTTGTTTCGAATTCAGACTCAAAGAAAGTGTTGAATATAAAAATATAAAAACAACTATAGCATCATAAAATTTAATACACACGAATCAAAACAAATACCCAACCCAATGTATTTTGCAAAAAAAATGCTCTTTTCGAGTGATGAAACTTGTAAACACATCTCCAAATCACAAAATTTAACACGAATTAGGGCACACAAATCCACAGCACTAATCACAGAGTGTAATAACAGAAAAAAACTGCAATTTGGAAAGAGAGAGAGAGAAAATTAAATTAAATTAAATTAAATTAAATTAGAAAAAAAAATCACCATCCCATTGGAAATCGTTCCAATAAGCGGTGTCTCCCCACGACCAAGCCCCAATCCCCAATTTCGTCACCTTCAACTCCGAACCCCCGAGCTTCACCTTCTCCTCCTCCGCTCCTCTCAGCGCCGTAGCGTTGCTCTCCGAAGCAACGGCTCTCGCCCCCAAACCCCTCCTATAACGAATGGGGGAGAACCCTACGCCGCAAAATTGGAGCGCCATGGGAGGAGTGCGAGAACCCAACTCCAACGAAGCTACGAAGACGACGAGGATGGGGACTTCTAATCGAAATGTAGCCTCAAAACGCGATTTTTTTTGTTTTTTTGTTTTTTTTTGTTGAATAATAAGTTTTGCATGTGAAACAGTTAAAGATGTACTGAGAGTCTGAGGCCCCCTTCAACTATAGACAAACTGAAAAAGGTCCTTCATTTCTTTCAGTTTTATCAATTACATTGATAAGGGCCATTGTTACCAATAACCCATAGTTGAGGGGTTCCACTACAATTTTACAGATTCCATACCGTTTGCGTACGTGTCCGTTTTTGGTTGGTGAGTTAAAAAGAAGTGGTTCCGTTTTTCCACACGAGAGCCCAAAAGCGTGCGTTGGAAAAGCTCCGAACGTGGACGCACGAGAATACACCACGTGGCACCATTTGATTCGTGCGGAGATCCAACAATTAGCTTTAAGAATTAAAGAAAAAAACAAACAAACAAACAGCAACAAAAAGCTTGCCCTAGTGCTATATAACACTAAAACTTATATTGTACCATGTACTTGCTTAGAAAGAGAATTAATTGTCCAATTTGGTGGCAATTAAATTAACTAGCGGATTAATTCGATTAATGTTTGATAAATCTAATACGTGCACAGTAAAAATGGTTTTCAGAATAACACCATCATGTTTTTCTCGGAGTGTAAAACCATTGATTGGATTGAAATAGTGCGTGAGATCGGCGGTGCGCCCACGAATAACTACAGCTCGTTCGGTTCGCAAGCTAGAAGCTCATGTTGTCGTGCTATCGACAACATAACTAGAATAGGAAGAGCTAGCAATTAAGTTTTGTTTATTGTACATGGCTTATTGAGTTATCGTTCGATACTTAAGCACGCGTAGTTGATCACTAGCTAACTAGCTAGAGAACTTGTGATCCGCATTCATATTTGATATGAATATTCAATATTCTTTTTAGATGATTAATTGGATTGAATATATAATATCAGTGGTGAATTGTGTCAAGTAGGAAATCGCGAGAGTGTAGATGATCATAGACCGCGAAGAAAATGAAATAGCTAGAACAATATCGATCGATCGAGGATTGTCGACCGAAGATAATTTAGTGGAGTCTCTCCTCAGAAACAAGATGAAAGATGAGCTTGTGTTAGCAACGAGCGCACAAACTAAACAAAATCAATTGGCGGTCACGACAGAAAAGTAAAACCAAAATTGCACGACAGAGAATTAACACACAGATTTATGTGGAAACTCTTTGCAGGGAAAAAACTACGGACGAAAAAGGAGAGATTTCACTATGTAGAAAAGAGAGAATACAAGAGTTCTACAACATACTATCGCTCGATCTCACTCTAGGGCAAATAAAAGAGAAATTAGAATTTTTTCCTAGCGGTCCGAGCCCTTCGCTTCCACTACAGACATCCTCAAAATTTCTCGTCGCACTGCGAAGCTGTCGGCGAACCTGAATCATAATATCGAAACGATTCTGATTTTGAGTCACATCTAACCGCTTGATTGAAGCGCGTACGTACGAACGTAGTAAGAGAAAACATTGATAAGGAAGCATGATCAGGGCTTGAAATGCAGTGAGAAAATCGATTGCTTGACGAAGTATATATTTTGTACAACAAATTGCATTCTGAAAATAAGATGATTGGAATCAGTTCTCCGTATTATCCATATATAAATAGATCTTCTCGTAAAGGGTATATATTAACATACGGTACTTAATTGGCATGCTAAATTGGAAAAATATTTGATTAATAATAACTAGATATAAATACAATGCACTTGCTCTAACTATTAAAAGGTAAGCAGTTATTTACTAGCTAGATCTATCAATTTGCACTCTGCAGTGAAAATCTCAGGGATCTAATTACGATATCTGCAACGAAAATGCTACATCTACGGTCACTTGTTTGGTTGTAGTACTCTTACAGCCCAAGATCCTTCCTCGTAAACAATATACATACAACGTACGATAACAAGTTTGCAGTCGAAAGCGCTGTATAATTGATCGCGCTTTGCGAAGTCACTACCTGAAATCGGAAGAGAACTAATATATATTAAATGTATATTTCATGCTTGACAATTAATTCATGATAAAACTGAATTAAAACTATATATATATATTCAGAAATAATCCGTCTATCTAGCTAGTAGAGTCGATCTCCTAATTTTTATCGGCGATCATCGCGAAAAGAGAGATGCGAATGAATACTAATAAGAACATGAAGTGAATCAACTTAATTCAAAGGAGACATCATATATATGCCCAAATTAAACAGGAAAAAAACAAAGGAAAAAAAGAAACACCAGTGTAATTCCCATGGTACTTAATTTCAATTTGTTTGTAGAGCTAGAGAAGTAATCGAATTCCGTGATGGCGCTATAAATAAACACAAATAGGCAAGCAATAACTGCGGAAGAGAATTTGGAAATGCATGCTATTGAGGATATCGATCAAATAGAGTTGAGAACTAAATTACAATAGTTGATGTTGCACGATCTAAGAAATCTTTCCCTTGTTTGTATATCGTAAAGCAACCTCATAAATCCAAGAAAAATTCACTGTCATATTGTAGTATTACAGAAATGAACTAAGCTAATGTTATTTGACAGGTAAAATACAACAAATTTCAGAGAAGCGATTAAGCAGTGGGTGAAAGAATTAAAAAATGGAAGTTTGCGATTAAGGGAATGCGAAATTAACTTCAGAATTACAAAAACACAAGACATAATTAGCTACCAATTAGCTAGCCAAGACACAACCTTTAACACAAAAAAAAAATCGATCATGAGAAACACTTGCATGCTTGCTTACATAATCAGAATTTCTTTGAAATTAATTTCAATTTTATGTTTGTCTAATTAAACTCTTTTCTCCACAAAATTAATTATTATTGTTTAAATTTTGAAATTTTAAACAATAATAAGAACCGATCTCTCTCACTCTCCGTTCGCTTTAATTAGCATTTCAGCATATACATGTGTGTGTGTGTATTATTGGAATAGCATCTGAACCAAATGGAAAATAAAATAGCTGCTTTAGAAAGTATATATATATATATATATATATACTTGTATACTTAATTAAATCGCAGTTAATTAATTACTTGTTTATTATTAGCTCAGCATGGTCCTTGAAACAAAAGTATATACCCAGGATGCGCTCAAATTGAAAAGAAAGGGGAAAAGATAATCTTTATCAAGTGGTTATTAATTGCATATATATCCATATATTTTTTAACACATGAACTCGCAGTATGTAAATTCAGAGTAACACTGTTCTCAATGCATGTACACATGGTACACATATATATTTCACGCCCAAACACAACACTCTAGGCCTCCTTTTATTCTGTAACTATTATATATATATATATATATATATATATATATATATATATATATATATATATATATATATATATATATATATATCTATATTTCCCGTAGTAACTAAGATAACCAACACCTCGATCTCAGCACACTACTAAATTAACCTCGGATAGGCATGCAATATAGTCATTAGGCCGCAGGAGCTACATCGCCGTCGTCGTCGTCGTCATCGTCGTCCCCGTCGCCATGGTTCCCCCCGCAGGCCATATAATCACGATCATGAGAAATTATCATGTCGTGGGTCTCCAAGAGCCCCATGCAAAGAAGAAGAAGAAGAAGAAGAAAAGAGAGGGGCTTCTTCTCACTGTGAGCCACGACCATTAGTTAATGCATTATCCAACTAGAACAAACTGTTGATGTTTCGGAGCGAGCGAGCGAAGCTCTCTATTTATAGCGGAAAAAGGGGAGAATTAAGCTATGAAAAATCTCTCTAGCTTGGGCTTTTTTATTAATCCATTGCTATTTTGATACATGCTCGTTGAGTACTTGTACTTAGTAGTTCCCACAAGTTGGAAAAAAATAATTACATATTGCATGGACCATGGTCTATACGTACACCATGCATGATCTTCAAGATTCAAACAACTTACAAATTTTCTTTTAATATAAGAATACTTTTTAAATTATGCTTGGAAAAAGTATTCTCAAGTGTTTCTATAATATAAAAAATATTTAAAAAAATATCGTTATATAAATAATCAATTATTTCAAATTAATTTATTAAATAATAAATATCATAATATATTTTTTCACCGACTTTTTATTTATCAATTTTTTTAAATATGACGTTAAATTATATTGAAATACTTTTAAGTATTATTAAATATTTTTTAAAAAAATCCTAAAATGCTAAATTTTTTTATAGTAAATGTAATAGAAACAGTTTAATAAGATTCATATTAACAATTGAAATTAAATTCTATATCTTGAAAAAATATTACTATTCTTTTCCAAAACGTAGTGACCAATTAATAGAATAGTAATCTTGATTTTTCCTATATCTTGCTAGCAAGTAATAGATTTCAAAAAATTATATAAACTATTTAAAAAATTTCAATTTAGATTTTAAGATATACAAAACAACCAATTGCTCAATAAGCCTAAGATAGTAGCTAGGTAAAATTATTTTAATATGTTAACTTCAACGCAAAACACGTAAACTTGAATCAATAAAAAAAATTAAGATAAAACTAGAAGGCTGATGGGATTCAACTCGGGGTTTTTAGTATTTTAAAAAATAGCTTAGCCAACTAAAATAATAATAATATTTTAATGTATTTTTTTATTTAGTAAGATATGTATTTTGTAGGCCTTAGTGTATAGACCACGGTGCACACAATGATTTCAATTAGAGGCTAAAACATCAAAAAAAAAAAAGGAAAGAGATGCTTAAAATGGAGAGTAAGGGAGAGTGGAGGGGAAATGGGTGGCTCCTCTTTGCGATTGTAGTCCTACGTGGCACGTGGGACCCACCGGTTAGCGTAGAACTCATGGAGGGGTGTTCGCGGTGCACGGCTACCACGTGGGGGGATCGATCCATGCACGTTCCTTCCTCCCCGAGTCGCCACGTAGGACCGAAGTTGACCGCGAGTCAAACTGGTCTCTACGTAGGTTTGACTAGGTCCCCTCGACAGGTCAACGCCTCCCTGTGTCCTATTTGGAATTTTTTTTTTTTTTTTTTCTTTAATAGTCATAATATTATTATAGTTTCCTCCCTGTATGTGTCCGTGTTGATTGATACATAAAATGTTTTTTTTTTTTTTCTCTTTTAGTTTAGGTCCGTGCATGGATCATTATTTAAATCCACCCAATAATTGTGTTACTGTTTCACGTGCAGTTTCGTGAAAACTATGTTGTTTTTGTAATCAAACTGTGTTTCTGGAAAATGGGGAAACAATAATTTGAGTGATTTAATTTAAAGTGTGATTTCTGAAAATTTGAGGTTCAATTAATTCATACAAAATTCATATTGCAAGGATTAACAACTATGGCTCCCCTTCACATTAACATCCATTACATCATTCTAAAACATATATACTCTTATATATCTGCTTATTAACCACTGCAACAAAGAAGACCCAAAACACCCTAAACACCACTACTTTAGGCAGCACTAAATATAAGTAATTTAATCAGGCCTACTTTGCAAAGTTGGCACCTGCAGCTAGTTCTCAGTTATTCTCATTGGCGATGTGTGCGCGAAAAAACGACCCGATCGGCATTCTCGGCTGCGACGGATTCGATATCTCTGCCCAGCCCCTCAGCTGCTCCAGTCCAGTGTAAGCTGGGGGGATAAATGGGGTGCCTTGTATAGGAAATGGTGGAAAGAAAGGAATTGGCGGATTGCCGGGAACATGAAAGAACGGAAACGGTAGCCATTTTCCTGCGTCGGTCATGTCGGGCTGCCACGAAGGTTCGGATGCTGGCGGTAAGGCATATGAGTCGAGTTCAGGTTCAATCTCGGGCTCGCGCTCGGGCTCGTGATAGTGTGGTTCGGCATTGACAGTCGCGAATTCTGCGGTGGCTAATGGTGGTGAGAATGTGAAGATTGGTTGAATGTTGGGTGGGTTGTCGGAGTTAGCTGAGTCGAGAAGAGGCCGGCCGCCATCGCAAAAACTGATGCAGAGAATGAGGAGTTTGAAGAACATGAGGAAATGGAGCTTAGGATCCATTGGTGGTGGTGGAATTGAGTTCTGATGATCTTTGAAGAATATAATGAGGTGTATATAAAGCGGCAGTAAAAGGAAACAGTTTAGAGTTTGGGTGATTACAGAAGGATGAGTTCACTAATTTTGTAGCTAAAACCCTTTTCCCGGATGACTGTTTAGGTATGTCATGCTCATGAATGACTATTTAGTTGTGTCATGCACATTCATCTCTCTTATTCCTTTCATTTTTATCTCATCTGCTCTGTTTCTACCCCAGGCAGTAAATATCTGAATCAACTTAACATGTTTGTATCAGAAAAACAGAAATCTTTGGCATTGAATTGTAGCCACTTTATCTCCTTAATCTTCTAATTACTGTGACATGTTAGGAAACATTTGAGGAGAGCCACAGATCTCGGCCAAAACAATAGAGAAAAACACAGTTGAGCTGATTTCTGTTCCTCGAGCCCAGATGGAGAAAGAGAGACTGTAAACCTAAGCATGGTCAGAACCATGCTCCCATTTCTCAGTAAAAGAAAAAGGAAGAACAGTATAAATAATAAGTGCGGCGATATATATAGCTTCAATTGCTACAACAATATGCACAGGAAATATCTGCAGCAGTCATAGCGCAGAAAGTAAGGTTCAATCTTTGTTTAGACATAGGAATAATAGCAGTTTGGTCGCACAAAAAAAGTCACGATGCGAACAAGGAGAACAGCAGGACAAATCTCTACTCGTTCTTCTTAGACCTGAGATTTCCTTTTGGTATTTTGCTCAGCACGCTCACGTCCATCTTGCTGTATTGGCTCTGTAGTACTCCAAGAAGATTGGAGACAAACTCATCGACTTGATCTTCATATTTCTCATAAAGCACTGGAAGAGTGTGAGCACTAATAAATCCTGCATCAAACATTTGATGTAAGATTTCTTTTGTCTACCTCAGAGACAAGAAAAAATGATACCGTTAAGAGCAATCCACAAAATTCAGCAGAACAAACTTTCCTCTATATAATTTATCTCTTTGAGCATAAGGAAACATATTTTAACATGCACTTTGCACGATCATCAAGCTAACAAAACCTTGAAATTACCATGTTGTATTTCACTATCACTTAATGCCTTGTATGGAAGAACTAACTAGAAGGAACATGCTTGATGTTTAATTCATACATTACAAAGGTGAAAACAAACTACAGAGGCAAATAAATCACTATAATATACTGTCTCAATTCTACAGACCAACAAATCCAAATCCAAAAATAAAAGAAGTCAATGCTCATAAAGCTAGTTAAATGAGACGAAATCAATAAGAACGCCACCAGCATAAGACAAGTTAGGTAATTTACCAATATAAAAAACAGTCAGAAAATTGCACCAGCTGCCAATTATAGCAACAGCCCACAAGCCTGCCACGGCCTGAAAGAAGAGCAATAGCTTAGTTTTGCATGTTGAATTAAACATACCAAAGAAAATGGAGATGCATCATCCTAGTTATGCACCAAGATTGAAACTAAGCAATATGAGCGGTACAACAGCTATTTTGAAAGAAAATAGAAAGAAATATAATAATTGACATGCACACAGGAAGTATTGCTTCTATTTTTTTTTTTAATCCATTTTAGAAGAATGACTATCGCACAACATGGAGGATTTCCATTATAAAGAGCTTCTATATAGCGCCAACAGATCAATGCAATAACCTGCAATGGTTGATGGCACCGACTCTTCAGTTTTTGTTGCTGAAGTAGCATGACATCGCAAAGACCTTATCCGAGATGAGCTGATCGCAGGGGGGATAATTCATACTACTAATACTAATCCTAAATTCCAAATTGTTGGGAATTATGGATTGTTAATGTGAGTTTTCATTATAGTTATAAAAAATAGCATTGATGCACCATATAAATGAAAGAAGATGCACTTGGTTGTCATGACATCTAAAGATGACCCAGTTACACACTTCAAGAACACTGCAGCTTAGATATAATTGTATAAAATCAATCAACCTGCGTCTAGTTCTTTGGAATTCCAACGTCCTGGACATTCAAAATAGCACTTGAATGACTTGAGGGAGCAGAAGAATGCAAAAAAAAGAAAGAGGAAAAAGAAAAGGATATAACGTACAATCAGAAGCTGTTTCAAGTTTCTTTCGCATGCAACATCTTGAAGATATACCAAATATTTGTTGATTTGAGTACCAGCAAACACAGCAATGTTTACAAACAGTTCATCAGGCAATTGCACGCGAGGTACTTCAGAAGACCTGAAGGGAGGACAAGTCAGTATTTAACTATATCATCACGTCAATAATTCAGCCGCATACTTCAGAAGCTTTAAAACCTGCTTAACATGCCGGAAGCACTGGACCAAACAAATTGGATAAGCATTCCAATAACAAGCCCAAGGCAAACAAGAGTCAGAAAGTGATAATCGAGCCACTCAAAAAGGACCCAGATAGCTGTTGCAGTAGTCAATACACTCCCTGAGATCTTCTTATTCCTCCATAATAACACATCGGCAGCTACGAGAGCAGACAAAAGAAAAGATTTCATACTCGACCGACAAAACTATATGAAGGCAGAAAACAAGGAATAAGAAATGCGATACGTTTTCCGCCGCCCAAAATCTTATGGACAGACTTCTGGCGCCCGAAAAGCTTATTCATCTGAGATGTGACGGTATTTTGTTCCTCAGAAAATCTCACTGACTTCTGTTTGGGGATATTATCAGCAATGGTTTCTATGATGTCGTTCATAATACTTCTACCCGTATTTTCTGAATGCTCAGACATTTTTCTTCCTGGCTTGACAAAAACATCCATATCACATTAAACAATCTACACCATTAGTTATATTAAAGTAGTCCAAAGTCAATCAAGATTACAAATTTTAAACTAGTGCACACTACTCATACCAAGCAAAAGAAAAATAATAGTACTCCTTATAAATATTCAAGAGGCAAAAAGATGAGAACTTTTTTCCTTTCCCCCCCTAAACCTCTCTCAACCAAAAATATATGATTTCACAACAAAAGGAAAAACAGATGATAACAAAACCAAAAAAGAAAACCCCAAAATCCCTATTTGCAGCGCGAAGAGAAAGGGAAAAAAAAAAACTAAAAATTGCAGCTTTAAGAGCTAAATTTTTTTCTGAGACGACGACCCTCGTAATCAGATGGTAAGAACAAAAAGTACCCAAAAATTTGAGTTTCAAATCAGTAGTTAAGAATCGAAATGATTTTACCCTTTCGCATCAGGTTTCGAAAACTTTAGAAACCAAAAATTACAAAAAAAGGTTTTATCCAACTCTTTTGACTTGCGAAATTATAAATCACATGCTATCGTATCAACAAAAGCAACAACTTTTACAACAACCCAACTGTTTAATCTACAAAACGAAATAACAGCACGACACTAAATCGCACAAGAGCACTCCCAAAAAGCAACAATCTCACCCAAAACCCTAAAAAAAAGAACACCTACCAGATGAAACGAGAGGAGAGGAGAGGAGATCGATCGAAACGCGATCTTGGGAAGGGGAAAGGACCTAGTTAGGGTTTTTAATGGAGGAGGAAGAGGAAATAATTAAAAAATTAAAAAAAGAGGGAAAAGGGCGTGAGAGAATTTAGGGCTACTTCAACGGTCATGTGGAAAAGGAGGAGGGGATGATGAAGCACGAGGGAGACGTGCTTTAAATTGGCCGAATAATTTTTTAAAAAAATTAAAAGGTAATACGATGACACTGACGTGTGGGACCCAGCTAAGATACTTTCAATACATTTTTTCAATAATAATACACTGGGTGATTAATTAAATAGTTAATTAACGGGTAGGCTTTTTTT
>CM055065.1:2670114-2747614 GCA_029204045.2 Tillandsia leiboldiana
GTGATTTGAAATTTTATATTAATAATTTATTTTCAGCTCTAATATCTATATAGTTATTAGATATTATCTTTTATGATATTATGTATGTGCCGGAATTGACGGATCTGTTTACGAATCACAGTTCGACCTCAGGGCGCGTGATAGTTTAGTGTTAAGGTATTAGGCCCAGAAAGCCCAAATGCCTCTGCTCTTGGGCCACAGCTCCTTTTTGCATCCCAACCTGGTTCAAGATGGGCTGGGCTCGAAGTAAAACTTGTGTCCCAGGCCCAGATCAAGCCCAAATGAATTTGGGCTAATGTAATTGCCAACAAATCATTTTTGAATATTGGGCAATATGGATGGATAATTAAACCAACAAAATTGCTGTTTATTTGAATTTATATATACTATTTGTAGCATAGAAATAGATTTATTACCGAGATCCTTGGTTATAGACTATTAGTAGCTTGATAGTGCTATATAACTAATGTTATATAAAAATGTGACTATCCATCCATGTTAGGTGATACTATACAACTAATGTTATATAAAAATGTAACTATACATCCATTTTTCAGTGGCTTTAACACCATTAGTTGCATCAGTAGTGACTTAAATTAGAATAGGGGAAGTTGTTCCACCATTTCCTATTAGTTCACAATTTTCCTTAGGACTGCACTGCACCAATTAATACCCAATTTTTGTGCATAAGCCTCACCACCCCCACCAGCAGGAATTCAATGTTAGGATGGACCCAGCAAGTGAGGCATCACTTGAAAAGCTAAGAAAATATTCTTAAACTTCATAGTTTAGTTACATGAAGGAAGAACAATTTAATGCAACTTTTGTGATTATAAACTAACCATTGGCAACATTAATAAATACAATAGTACTTGTGGTTCCTTAACATTGTAACATCACAACCACTTCAAATCAGGGACGAAGTCAGGAGTTTAATTTTAAAAGGCTAAAAATATATTATATAAAATATATTAATTTTTAAAAATTATTAATAAAATAAATTATAGGGTTAATTGCATACATGTCCCTCCAAATATGTCGGATGGCAAATATATCCCTGCAAATTTCAACTTTGCATATTTATCCCTGCAAAAATCCAAAGTTCTTCAAATATGTCCCTGAGGTTAATCCCCGTTTGGAATCCGTTAATTTTTTAACAGATTTCATGTAAAGTTACTTTTTTGCCCCTTACAAATATATCCCTCCAAAAATTCTTCAAATCTACTTGTTTCAAAAATGCCCCTCTCCAAAAATCCCAACGTTAAAATCCCTCTAATTATTGCAAAAATGCCCCTCTTCTAAAATCCCAACGGATATATCCCTCTAAAAGCAATATCTATTTTTGCTTATTACAAATTTGTCCTCTCCAAAAATCCCCCAACGGTCATCTCCATCTCCTTCATCTATAAAAGAAGAACTAAAACCCACCATTAAAGCCAACTTTGTTCTATATAATATTTTGATTTTTTCATTCATTTTTCTCTATTAATCTCCAACAATTTTATTTTTTCATCTTTTTCTCTCCTCTAATACATTGCTTTTTTATGATGAGTGAGAGATCGATAAATTCTTCGCATAGCATCGAAATTCCCAAGTGTGATTGCTTTAAAACTTGTAAAATTTGGGTTTCAAAGCAGTCACATACTAGAGGTCGTCGATTTTATGGGTGTCCAAACTGGGGGGTAAGACAACTAATTTTGCATCGATGAAAAAATGATTTGTTTCAAAGTTTAGTATACAATAGCATTATTTATCATTATTCCAATTAAAGTGGTTTTTTTTTTTAAAAACCATACATATCCATAGAATTTTTATTTTTTATTTACTAATTATTTTTTGTATTTTTATATTTTGCAGAGTAATGAGCACTGTAATTATTTTGCTTGGGTCGATGACACACACCACAATACTGTTGACTTAAAATACCAATTACAGGCATTTCAAGAAGCTGTGGAGCATCGCATTCAAAAGTTTGAAAAAAAAATTTTATTTCTTCTTAAGTTGCTTGTATATTTGGTGGTAGCTAATATCTTGTTTAGTTTGGTAATGTAATAAAATGTGATGTAAAACTGCAATATTGTGATAAATAGTTGATGGAGTAGTTGTTGTTGTAATGTAAGTGAAACATTATTTTACTATGATAAAAATAGTGATAAAGTAGTTGTTGAAAAAATATAATTCTCCTCACAGCCCCAACAACAAGGAAGTACCACGACAATGTAATTCTTCTCACAGCCTGTCAGCATTCAAATCAAAATGTCGGCATGAAAATTCATTCATTTAAATCAATTGACCACAATTCTCCTAACAGAATTGTAGTTAGAAGTTCAATACAAACACAATGACATTCATAACTTATGAGTAGAACCAAATTACATTCATTGAAAGGATGAAATCAACAAGTATTTCAAAGTTAGCAGTGAAATTAACAACTACTTCAAAGTCAAGTACTTGAAAGTTAAGTACTTCAAAGTTAGCAGTATAAAATTACCTACAATTTTAACCCTTACACAAAATACATCCATGCAGACCACAAAAAAAAACTACATGCAGACCACAAAATACATCCATTTAGATCAACTATCCAAAAAAATATTATACATCAACTCTTTCATCAAACTGAATGTTGATTTTTTAGACATCCCATAGCATCAATTTCACTTATGGCACTTCCTTGTTGGGACTGTGAGAGGGTCGCTTCAGCAGTTGCCCGTTTTGATTTTGATGCTAGTCTCTTTCCTCTGCGCCTGCATACCATTTTTAGCAATTAGTATTATAGTGAAAAAAGTAAATTAAAAGTAAATTTTGTTGGTCATTTTCTTACCTTATGCCACTACCAGTACTAGCACTTGCTTGAGATACTCCATCTGCGCCTTCAGACTGAGGGTTCGTAGTAACAGGGTTCGTACATGTTTTTGCATGATGGCCTAATTGGTTGCATCTTTTGCATCGATGTTTTCTCCTAATTACCATCTCATCTGATTCTCTAATTCTTTTCTTTCGAGGTCTTCCAGCTGGCCTATTTAAAATAGGAGGTAATATATCATGGCCGATGTCAACCTTTGCCCACTGATCACTACTAGGCAATGGTGCAATACCAGCAGAGTAAGCCTCCTTATATTTGGCTACTGTAAAATATGGGTGAACAAATTTTTTCCACTTTTCATGTCTTAGTTTACCTATAACTGCCATTGCATGAATGCATGGCACACCTTTTACTTGCCATGCTCTGCAGCTGCATTGCATGTCTTGCAATCTCACCTCGCATCTTGAATGAGGTCCATTTACTTCTGCTGAAAACTCATCACTCCATAGCACCTCATATTGACCCAAACCCTACAGATTGTGAAGATTAGATAGCATTGTAGTGCATCACAAAATACAGCTCATATAAGACACAATAAAATCCCAATTAACCTCAATTAAAGACCCAAACCCTACTCAAGCAGCAAGCTTCTGCTCAATTAAAGACCCAATTAACCTCAATTAACCTCAATAAAATCCCAATTGCCTGCTTCTGCTCAAGCAGCAAGCAGCTTGCAGCTTGCTGCTTGCTGCTTGCTGCTAAGCAGCAAGCTGCAAGCTGCTTAGCTTGCAGCTTGCTGCTTGCTGCTAAGCAAGCAGAAGCAAGCAGCAAGCTGCAAGCTGCTTGGCAGCAAGCAAGCAGCTTGCTGCTTGCTGCTGCTGCTGCTTGGCAGCAAGCAGCTTACTGCTTGCTGCTTCAGCAGCAGTAGCAAGCAGCTTGCTGCTGCTTGCTGTTGAGTTAGCTCAAGCAGCAGCAGGATTCGAATCCAGCTTGAGCTTGCTGCTTGCTGC
Source organism: Tillandsia leiboldiana (assembly GCA_029204045.2). Taxonomy (NCBI): domain Eukaryota; kingdom Viridiplantae; phylum Streptophyta; class Magnoliopsida; order Poales; family Bromeliaceae; genus Tillandsia; species Tillandsia leiboldiana. The sequence goes on from CM055065.1 coordinate 2,673,931, forward strand.
TGCTTGAGCTAAATTGAGCTAAATTGAGCTTAATTGAGCTTAATTGAGCTTAATTGAGCTAAATTGAGCTAAATTGAGCTAAATTGCTAAATTGAGCTAAATTGAGCTAAATTGAGTTACATTGAGCTAAATTGCTAAATTGAGCTAAATTGAGTTAAATCCTCAATTAACCTCAATTAACCTCAATAAAATCCCAATTGCCTGCTTCTGCTCAAGCAGCAAGCAGCTTGCAGCTTGCTGCTTGCTGCTAAGCAAGCAGCTTGCTGCAAGCTGCTTGCTGCTTGCTTAGCAGCAAGCAGCAAGCTGCAAGCTGCTTGGCAGCAAGCTGCTTGCTGCTTGCTGCTAAGCAAGCAGAAGCAAGCAGCAAGCTGCTGCTGCTTGGCAGCAAGCAGCTTACTGCTTGCTGCTTCAGCAGCAGTAGCAAGCAGCTTGCTGCTGCTTGCTGTTGAGTTAGCTCAAGCAGCAGCAGGATTCGAATCCTGCTTGAGCTTGCTGCTTGCTGCTGCTTGAGCTAAATTGAGCTAAATTGAGCTTAATTGAGCTAAATTGCTAAATTGAGCTAAATTGAGCTAAAATGAGCTAAAATGAGCTAAATTGCTAAATTGAGCTAAATTGAGTTACATTGAGCTAAATTGCTAAATTGAGCTAAATTGAGTTAAATTGAGCTAAATTGAGCTAAATTGAGCTAAATTGAGTTAAATTGAGCTAAATTGCTAAATTGAGCTAAATTGAGTTAAATTGAGCTAAATTGAGCTAAATTGAGCTAAATTGAGCTAAATTGCTAAATTGAGCTAAATTGAGTTAAATTGAGCTAAATTGAGCTAAATTGAGCTAAATTGAGCGAAATTGCTAAATTGAGCTAAATGGAGTTAAATTGAGCTAAGTTGAGCTAAATTGAGCTAAATTACAAAATTGAGCTAAATTGCTGGTAAATTGCTCAAGCAGCTTCTTTGCTAAATTGCTAAATTGCTAAATTGAGCTGCTTCTTTGGTAAATTGAGCAGCAGCAGCAAGCAGCTTGCTGCTGCAGCAAGCTGCTGCTCAAGCAGCAGCAAGCAGCAAGCAGCTGCTGCTCAAGCAGCAGCAAGCAGCTGCTGCTTGCTGCTGCTCAAGCAGCAAGCAGCTGCTCAAGCAGCAGCAAGCAGCTTGCTGCTTGCTGCTGCTTGAGAATAGCAAGCAGCTTGCTGCTTGCTGCTCAAGCAGCAGCAAGCTGCTGCTTGCTGCTGCTCAAGCAGCAAGCAGCTGCTTGCTTGCTGCTGCTCAAGCTGCTCAAGCAGCAAGCAGCAAGCAGCTGCTTGCTGCTTGAGCATGCTTAAGCAGCAGCAGAATTCGAGCAGCAGGATTAGAATCGAAATAATGAAAGAGAGATTGTTATGGATGAATTACCTTGCTTATCTTGTTCACATATTTGACTACTGTGGGTACAATTTCATGATCCCACCTTTTTGCTCTATTTCTTCTCTCATCCATCTTAACCATTATTTTTTGCCGGATAGTGTCGATCATGTCAATCAATGGTCTATGCATATCGTTAGAAATCCATGCATTGAATGATTCAGAAATATTATTGGTCAAGTAATCACACTTAGCATTTGTCCCGAATTGACTTCGACTCCACAAATAGCTATGGTTCTCCCGCAAGTACTCAATAGCCATTGGGTTTGCTTCATACACCTTAGCCATGCTAGCTTCATAAATATTCTGTTTATACGCTTTTGCTGCAGCCCACAAATTATCTTTATACCAATCTCCACGAAATTTCTTTTTGAAGTTGCTATAAAGATGACGCATACATTCTCTATGTTCAATTCTTGGATAAACAACTTTAACTGCCTCATCTAAACCTTTTTGTCCATCAGAGGAGAACACTAGGCCTTCGGGTTCTCCTATAGCAATCTTCAACCCATGAAGAAACCATTCCCAACTGTTAGAGTTCTCCGACTCGACAACACCAAAAGCAACAGGAAAAATTGATTTATTTCCGTCAATACTTGTAGCTGCTATGAGCACTCCTCTATGCTTTCCTTTGAGATGACATCCATCTAAAGCAATATAAGGTCTACATCCAGTGAGGAATCCTTGAATGCAACCACCAAAAGCAATGAAAATTCGTTGAAAATGATGCTTTTCATTAATAATTTCCAACTTTATCTCCACATGACTACCGTGATTTCTTCTAACAACTTCGTCCTTGAAATCAAAAATTTTTTTATACGAGTCCTTCCACTTCCCATGGATTTTAGACATTGCCCTTTCTTTTCCCCTAAAGACCTTGCAATAGGGCAAGTCAACATGATATTTTTGTTGCAATCTTTTACGCAATTCAGTTGTAGACAAATGTCCTTCCAATCGTAGCCAATCGATGACCCTATTGCACACCCAATCTTGTGTTGCTACTTTGTTCTTACATCTATTGGCAGATGTACATGTGTGCTCTCCTTGCAAAGTTTTCACCTATAATAAAACTGCTAGTTAGAAATGCAAGTAATTTATAAATGTATGATGCTAAAAATACATTCTTTAAAAAAATAGGATAATGTCAAATTTACCTGAAAAGCCAAAGAATCTTGAAGTATAGATGCATGTATTCGCCACTTGCAATTAGATTTTGAGCATCTTGCGGTTACCCTCGAAAGATCACTTTTTTGTAGCTTATACTCAAACTCATTTAATAGGGCAAAATGAGTCAGTGCATCTCTAAAACAAGCTACATTTGGGTACTTTGCTCCTATCTCCATAATAGGGTTATTCTTGTCATATGGAATGTCCTCTCCATGATCTATATTAGCCATTCTCTCTAAATCACTGTCATCACTTTCAAAGGAATGAAAGCTATCTTCACTTAAAATTGCATCTGATTCACCAACTGTTTCTTCATTTGTTACTTCTTTACCAACTGTTTCTTCATTTGTTAATTCTTCATCAACCCCAACCCGTAAATCAACTTCATCGGCTTCACCAATTGCTTCTTCATTTGTTACATTTTCACCAATATCACCAACATCATCACCAACATCACCAACTTCTTCTTCATTGTCATGATCATCTTCATTCATGCCAACCTTAGCCCATTCCACATCAGTATTGGTGTCTTCCACACTAGGCATAAGAACACTAGTTTCTCCACCAATATAGTTTAACGGAATACCATTCGGTTGAATGGTTATAAAAATTTCCACTTCCTTCACATCTTTATATATAGAAAATATAGTCTTGAATTCCTGCTCTGTTAATACTTGAATGAACTTCTTCGGCTTAACATTTCTTGCTACATACCATACCCCAATATTCTCTGTAATACCCCAATCGCATAGTGATCGTAAATCTCGACAAAAATCGCTGAGATGGTAATCATCAATATCTATCATCAATATTTTCTTTTTACCATCACAATATCTGAGTCCGCATGCAGTTTTGACTGTTTTAAGGTAGCCGCCATAATTAAACTTAACTTGAAAAATACCATATTCATCCATTTTGTCAAACTGTCATGATAAAAGAAAAAAATCTAAGTTATCATTTTCTCAAAATGTCATGATATGAACTCTCACCTAATTAATGGACATTATGAATTCTGAATTCTGTGGTTTGCTAAGCTAACCACAGAATGTTTAAATTAATGGACATTCTGAATTCAGCTGTCTAAATTAATGGACATTCTGAATTCAGCTGTCTAAATTAATGGACATTAGATTTTTAATTAAAGAAGAAAAAATCAAAAGACAAAGGACATGCAGCTGTATGGCATAACCTGAAACAATTACTACTCTGCTCAGAGTACAGCACTATATATTCTTTGTCGAATTTTGTCACACATACTTTAATTACTAAAGTAGATACAAGTGGAAACCAGTATTTTGATTAAGATGATTTCCTTTTTGACCTGAAAGGGGTGGATATTCTATAGATCAATATATTCTCTCCTTGCCGAGTCAGTAGTGGGGCTTTTCCTACACGTTTCGAGGTAGAAGGATTTGTAATGGAGAAAATCCAATTTCTATTCTTTATTTGTCTTAGTTTTGCCCCAGGTTGTTAAACGATCAAGTATCTATCCAATGAATCTGCTAAAAAAAAAAAACTCAATTTTGTGCTCAAAGCGACAACTTCTAAAAAATAAAAATAAAAAAATAATGTCCCAAGGTGATGAGAACCCAAAATCTAAACTATCTAATTGGAAAAAAAGAAGGATCTGAACAAATACCAACCTCTAAATCTGCGAATCGACGATTCCTCCCTTCCTCTGCCAAAATAATAGTAAAAAACTCAACTTGATTCGCGGAATCGAGGAGAAATCACAGATTTGGGATTAGGGTTTGAGATACGGAGATCGAGCGACTCTACGGGGCGAGGAGCACGAGATGCGAAGATCGAGCGACTCTACGGGGCGAGGAGCACGAGTGAGGTCGACGAAGGATCCCTTGTCCCCGCTCCTTGCTCTGAATAAGAAGAGACGAGTTCGCGCTCCCGCTCGAGTAAGATGAAAGATGAAGAAGAAGGGGGGATGGGAAGTGAAGAGGAAAAACCCAAGTTAAATTAAATGAAAGGGTAAAATGGTATATTCACTGTCTAATCTAACCAAGGTTAAGCATTTAACCTATGGTTAACTCAATTTTCCTAACAGAGGGGCATATTTGAATAACGGTGGATTTTTGCAGGGATAAATATGAAAAGTTGAAATTTGCGGGGATATATTTGAAATCCGACCTATTTGGAGGGACATGTATGCAATTATCCCTAAATTATATATAAAAAATTTTAAATATAAAAATACTAAAAAAAATTTAAAAAAATTTGCTTATCATTGGCGATTGCTAGTATCAGCGACGGACCATCAAACTCACCAAACAAATTTATTGCTGCATCAAATAATTCAAATCAAATTTCAACAATTAAATATTCATTAGATAAAAAAAAATATTTATAATTTAAAACAAAAACAGAAGCATAATTAAAGTGAATATTTTTTCATCCTACAAGACAACAACTATCATTCTATTTTTATCAACTATCAACTATCAAATATCAACATTTAACAGTGATAAAAAGAAACTGTAAAAAATATTAATTTAAAAAATAGAAAGAAAATTATTTGAGTTTTGATATTAAGTTCAAAATATCATAATAATTTTTTTTAAAAAAAAATCTAGAGAAAAAAAAATAAATAAATAAAAAAACTTGCCTACCTTAGAGGAACTGTGAGGCCGTTGCTCAGCTCCGTAGGAGGAGAGGGAGAGAGATTGAGAGAATGAGATAGGAGAGAGAGAGAGAGAAAGAGAGAGAGAGAGGTGCAATTGGCAATTGCTCTTCAGAGACATTTAGGCTGCCACTAATTACGTGTTGCACACTTCATAGTGGCATGTCACCTGTGGGCCTTGCGGAAGGGCTGGGAGGAGCTGGCCCAGGTGGGACCATCATTGTATTTCGAGTAATTTGGCCCACAAAATAATATAATTTTTAAATACAATTGCATTTTAATCCTTACTTTTAATAATAATTTATAATGAATCTTTTTTATAATTTTAAAATTTCTGGAAGGGCCATGGCCACTGTAGGTCTACATATGGCCTCGTCCCTGCCTCAAATATTATGGTTTATACATGAATATAAGCTCATTTACTCATGTACAAGTATGTAATTGTTGCCGTTCTTCATTTGATCTTGTCACCATTTTTGTTTTCTTAGGTAGCGTTTGGATGTGGCTTATACCGGAATGAGTTATACCAGGTATAGGTATAAAGTAAGGGATAAACCTGGTTTAAACCTAAATTGTGTTTGGATGTGAATGAGGCTTAAACCTGGTTTAAACCTGGTATAAGAAAATAGGTGTTTGGATTGGGAATGATGAATAAGAGGTATAAAGTTGACTTTTTTGTTTAATGACGATGTGACCTTTACTTTTATGTATATTATAAATATAATAATTAAAAAATGTATTAGAATATTTTAAGTAGGAGTAAAAATTTTAATTTTTAAATTTATATAAATTTTACAAAAATTATAAAAAAATTATATAAATTTTACAATTTTAAAATTAATATTATTTTTTAAAATTATAAATTTATAAATATATATAATATAATAAAATATAAATATATTTATAATTTTAATAAAATATAAATATATATAAATTTATAAAATATAAAAAATTAATTTTAAATAATTTATAAATTTATAATTTAAATATTTTTTAAAATTTAAATATTCTAATTAAAAAAATTAAGTAAAATTTAAATATTCTAATTAAAATTTAAATATTCTAATTAAAATATAAAAAATTAAAATTTATAAAATATAAAAAATTAAAATTTAAAAAAAAAACCCAGAAGCATAAAAGAGAAAAAAAAAAGGAAAAAAAAAAGGAATATAAAAGAAAGGAAAAAAAAAATTTAAATTTAAATTTATAAAAAAATTTTAAAAAATTAAATTTTATAAAATTATAAATTTATAATTTAAATATTTTTTAAAATTTAAAATTTAAAATTTAAAATATAAACTATTTTAATTAAAATTTAAATTTTAAAATTTAAAATATAAATATTTAAAATTTAAAATTTATAAAATTTAAAATTTAAAATATAAATATTTTTTAAAATTTAAAAATTTTAATTAAAATAAAAAACCCGCCCAAAGCTTAAAAAAAAAAAAAAAAAAAAAAAAAAAAAAAAAAAAAAAAAAAGAAAATGAAATGTCCCTTCCCAAGGCACTGCTGCCTTGGGAAGGGACGGGTTTATCCCCAGCCGGTTTGGGGGAGGTGAGGATATCCCTCCCCCAAACCCGGGGATATCCCCGTTTGGGGGGATATCCCCAAACGGGGATATCCCAAATTCGTTTGGGTATAAAGGGGGGATATCCCCCCTTTATACCCTTCCCAAACAAGGCCTTAACACTCCTGCCTATGTGTATGATAAGTATCAGATAAATCATACAACGCGTATTGACGAAAATGGCAACAAAATAATTGATAAGAATATATACCAAAAGGAATTTCGGAGGGGGGGGGGGGGAGGGTGGAGGGGAATGAGAATCCGCAACTCACTTTAATATCGGGTGCTATTATAACTTGGTGCTCGCTCCAGCACCGCTGGTTAGGATTCCACAACAAAAACGTCAAATTAGAATTTGACCATAAATTTATTTTTTATGTATGGCTATTTATGTATGGATTAAAATAGGCCCAATTTTCTGCCCCGTGATAATAGGCTCAGGAGACAAATAAGTTTAGTGGGGCTGCGGTCCACAATAAACCTAGCGGCAAGAGACCCAACAATAGACCTAACTTCCAGATAGGTTGAGTCTGGTCGAGACCCGTAGACACTGTATCTGTACGCTTTAAGTAAATTAATTACGTATTTCTGCTAGCTTGAACTTTTAGAATTAATGGTTAGCGCCAACGATCCTACATACTCACTCATGCATCCGCACACACAGAATATGTATGCACTTGCTCTATCTCTCTTCAAGTAGCACGAACATTAAGGCACCCTCACCCTGGCCGTACTACACGTGTAAGCTTCACATCACTTTGATCGAGCACCAGCCGTACGTAATCTTCTAACATCATGTGCTTTATATATATATATATATATATATATATATATATATATATATATATATATATATATTGTTTTATTTATATATGTATATATATAGAGTTCGACTAGAATACTATCAATAGCACCAAGTAATTAGTGCTATCAAATTCTGGCACCACTCCCTCTACTCTCATCCTATTTTTAAATCTCTAGCTATTTCTCGTATAATAACCCCCAACAACTAACTAGTCAAGAAGAATTGAAAAATTAAGAAAATCATTGTCTTAAACATAATACAAGAATGACAAATTTTGGTAGGCACCAAAAGGTGAATATGTGCAATATTATCATAAATTACATCAAAATTTTCTTTTCTAGATATGCATTTATTGTAACCCAAGGACTCTTGTAGAAGTGAGTAAACTAGATATTTTCACCTAACAACTTTTAACTTTGTTTCTAAGGGACTAATCAGCTTAATTGACCAAGAAGATTAGGCCCAAAGAAGCAACATTTTCTCATGCTGAGACCACCTACCTTTGTCCTTCTCCATTGACAACAACTTTGCAATGCCAAAACATACCTCTTCCACAAATTAATTATAAAAATATTTAGAAAGACTTTCATAAGAAAAGATAGACCACCTCAAACTAACTATTCATAATCTATTATTATGTTCTTTCTGGTTAATGTTTATATTCGACCATTAATTAAACTCAGGCCACAAATCAAAATAAAAATACCAGCGGCGACAATTCAGACTATCTATATAGAAATAGTAACATCAAATTAAGCAATTGTCCTTTCGCGACTCACACAGTTCGATAAAATTGATTAGATATAAATTTTATATAAAATACCTACCGCATAATTAGATGTGTCAATCATATGCATCAATCACCTACTAGTCTTCCCTGGTGATTTCAAATATATTAGATGATTACTTTAACTAGGACCACAAAATAAAGAAAACAAAAAGATAAAAAAAGGAAACACCACCCACAAAGTCCCTTCATTGTCTTGTACTAATTAATTAACTGCCACCATGTACCATGTTTGATCATGGGAAGACAAATTAAAAAGAGCTTGCTAATGAATGCCCAAGAATATTGTTCTATCTTTTCTTAGAGGAAATTAATTAATAGTTTGAATTAATGGGAAGTGATTTGTCTATAATTATATGTGTAGAAAAATTTATTAGTCATTTTTAATATCGAAAGCACATTTTAGCATGTTTACAGATATTTATGCGTCTGTGCGGTACGACATGGGTACACTAGTGTGTATATAATTTTGATGAATCTAAATTGTGTTGATATATAAGCAAATTACCACTATTCTATAAAACTAAGTTCAAAAATATCATTTGCAGTAACTAGCTAATTATGGCTTATAAAATTATATATAACCCAAACAAGAAGTTAATATATGTTACAAGGAGCTCTAATTGGCGACCAATTACGACCAAACACGTTAGTAATCTCAATCTAATTAGCTCTTCATTATAATAATAAAGTGAGGCAACCTCAAAGATCTTCACCTCAACAAGAAAACTACCTGAGCCACAAAACGAGGGGGCTACAAAGGAGAAATGCAAGTGACTCTAGAAGCTTCCTTGTACAACAAATCTAGGCTTTTTTTCTCAATTGTTCAATTAAAATTATATTTGCTAAATCGTGCACTCACGCATTATTTCTCCGTAGTAAAAGAAAGTGAAATGCGAAAGTGAAGTGTGTGGCTACGTTTTTCAGAAAGAGATGGAGAGAAAGATAAAAACGAATGCGAGAGAAAGAGAGAGAAATTTTAAAAATGCACGGTTAAATTTTTTTAAAATAATAAAAATTAATACTCGCTAAATAATAATGACAATTGAGTGCTTCTTCTTGCTTCTGGAACATCTATAGTGTTAAAGGAAATAATCTCCACATACTTACTGCCATATGTGCATTCATTCGCCTTCCATATTCTTCTTAATTATGTACCATATTTATCATTCATTCTTTTCCTTTTGGGGTTGATTAATAATTTACCATGTAAGTCTTATTCTTGTATTATATAAAGGGTGTAAACCCTCATGAATGAGAGGGTGAAAACCCTCATGAATGATATATTCAATTAAGCCCAATTCTACCTTTTCCTAGTTATTATGGTATCGGAGCAAGGTTACTCCAATTACTCTAGACGATAGGTTATCTATCTCAGTCGATATCATCGATTCCATCCAGCATTGCGCGTTGTCGTCGACGTTGTCACCACCGTACTCAGAGCCTGTCTGCCTGATCGTCATTATCACCGTACTCAGAGCCTCGTTATAAGCCTTTTTCCGATGTACATCATGACATGCGATCCAGCCCTACTGCACCAGCCTCACGTCCATCGCGTGACCTGTCACAAGTACAATGCAACTACTGAAGCAACTAAGAATGGCCAGCACCGTCTCCTACTCCGCTGGCACCGTCTCCGGCTCCGCTGGCACCGTCTCCTGCTCCGCTGGCACCTTCGCCGGCTCCGCTGGTACCGTCTCCTGCTCCGCTGGCACCTTCGCCGGCTCCGCTGGCACCGTCTCCTGCTCCGCTGGCACCTTCGCCGGCTCCGCTGGTACCATCTCCTGCTCCGCTGGCACCGTCTCCTGCTCGGCTGGCACCGTCACCGGTCCCCGCGGCGACTTCGAATTCTCTGTCGCCAGCGCGGAATGCACCGGGAGGGTTTTCGCCGCCCTCGTCTCCTCCGGCGCCTTCGCCGCCCTCGTCTGCTTCCCCTGTTCTGAAAGCATCTGGAATTGAGATTGCATAACCAACCTCCCCCCAAAACCCCCGCTATGTCCCCGACCCCGACCCCTCCGTTACCTCCCCCGCCGTCTACTTCCCCATATATTCCATCAATATATTCCTTGGAGCGTTTTCGGACTCTGGTATCCAAACTTCAGCTGATTTCCAACAAACCATCTTCAGTTTGAGGGGGGGTGTTAAAGGAAATAATCTCCACATACTTACTGCCATATGTGCATTCATTCGCCTTCCATATTCTTCTTAATTATGTACCATATTTATCATTCATTCTTTTCCTTTTGGGGTTGATTAATAATTTACCATGTAAGTCTTATTCTTGTATTATATAAAGGGTGTAAACCCTCATGAATGAGAGGGTGAAAACCCTCATGAATGATATATTCAATTAAGCCCAATTCTACCTTTTCCTAGTTATTATATAGCAAGTAGGTTTTGTCTAAAGTGATTATCATTTAATTATAAATAATAATAATGCCTTTCATTCGGCCACTTTTTCTTTTCTTTGTTTTTTTTTTTGGTTTGAAAATATGAATCAATCAATTTATTTACTATATTAATTTGGGAGTGAAATTGAAATCTAAATATAGAAGTCTTGTACGCAAATTAAATAATTGATTGATTTGTAAAGTGTTATTCAAATAATTAAGCATGAACTCATCAACAAGGTTGCACGAATTTTGTCGCAATTGGTTCAACCTAACTGAATCAATTAATAGAGGCATAAAAGCTTCTAGAATGTGTCCGTAATATCCACACATTTTTTTCCGTACGTTTCACGCCTCTCGTTAGCGTGACGCCGACACCTACCACCCCACTCCTATTTAACACGTCTTTTATTGTGGGCCAATCAGATGGCATCACGGGGGGGCTTTAAGATTCGCGAGGATTTCGTCTCTCCGGCCGATCTGAACGCTGACGCGCTCTTCATTATTCGTGTGGCCGTGATTGGCGCGAATTTCATATATGTATATAGATATATGTATATAGGACTAACTGTGGTTTTTTTTTTTTTTTTTTTTTTTTTTTTTTTTTTTTGTGTGTGTTTAGAGATCTGTGCTGTCTCACCCGTGTAAGCCGAATTCAGTCTTTCGATGAATGAAGCGGGTAGCTTGCTACCTTTCTCTCAAAAAAAAAAAAAAAAAAAAAACTGTGGTGGTTTGGAATTAGCCATTTAAAACTTTCCAAATACACTTACCTGTTTGTATAAATGCCTCACTGGCCACTCACACTCTCACCTCTGTTCCCCTCTCTTCCTCAAAATTAGTCACATATATGTATATATAATCCCACATAGTCGGCATACAAGAAAGAGAATAGAGATCAATGGGAGAAGGTCGGCGGTGGTCGGAAATGGCGGCCGACTGCCTAGCTCTCATATTCCGGCGACTCAGCCTGGAGGACTTGGCGATCGGCGTGCCCTTCGTGTGTAAGTCGTGGTACCGAGCTTCCCTCGACCCACTCTGCTGGACCCTGCTCGAGTTCCGCGACATCGACTTCATGCCGTGGAGCCGCTTCTCCTGCGGCTTCTCCGACCGCTGCGCCGTCCCGCGCTTCTCCTTCTCCGGATTCCTCAGGCTCTGCGTCGCCCGCAGCCGCGGCTCCGCCGTCGAGCTCGCCTTCCCCCTCCTCCTCGGTGCGTCCTTGCACGACCTGCACGTCGCGAAAGAGTACGCACCACTCATACGACTATTCCTGAATCGTTTTCTATCATAGCAGCAAACGCAGCACGTGAGCAGAATTGTTAAGACTATTTCTCGATTGATTGATTAAATTCGTAATTTGAATTCGCGCAGGTGCACGAAACTTAGGAAAGTGATCCTACCGAACCTGCTATCGGAAGACGAGCCACACCTCCCGGAGATCGTGGCGAAATGGGAAGACCTCGAATGGCTCGAAATGGAATCAAAACCCTCCTCTTTCGTAGAAACCGCCATCCAAATTGGCCGCAGTTCCAACCGCTTCGTCGGGCTCAAAATGTGCGGCTCGATCAAGAAGGAGGACGCCGCCGCGATCGTCAACCGCCTCCCCGGCCTCAAATTCTTGTGCCTCTGCAAATCCTACTTGCCCAAGGAAGAGCTCTCGGTCATAGCGAACGGGTGCAAGAATTTGGTGAGATTGTGTGCGAGGGATTGCGTTGGGTTTGAGCCCGATGAGGAGGTGGTGAAGTGGGGTTCAGGTATGCACAGTTTTGAGCATGAGGGGTCAAAGGTGTTTGATGAGTTTGGGTATGACACGGATGAGTGTGATCCTTTGTATGTACATGTTATTTAATGAATGATTGTAGTTTTTTTTTTAAAAAAAATAAAAATAAAAAAAAAGATAGAAAGTAAGTTGGTTTTGACAGCTCTACAAAGAATCCCAATCAGTAGCGCTGACAGTCTGATTCCTCTATCCTATTACAACTGCAACTTGCCATCTATTTAATGAGAGCTCCAAAAATAAAATAGTAATAATTAAAAAAAGAAAAGCAATGCAATTTTAGTACCCGTGATCATGAAATGACAAGGGTGCAGTTTATGCTTTTTCCCCTTTGCTTGTGTTATCACTACATCAAGTAATAAAGTGTTTGGTGTTTGGTATATGAGATTTCGAATTTGAAATTTAATCTCTTTATATTTTTAACTAAATTTATTTTTATCTTTCTTTTAAAAAATAAAATAAAAAAAACATTATTGATCTTGAATTAGTGCTATTTGAGTGAAAAAATTTCCAAAAACTAATTAACCCACAAGGAACTTAACTTCATTCTAAATTAAACTAAAACAGACCTTTTGTGCTGTTGCTGATGAAAATAACTTCCCAATCTGTAACTTTCAGAAGCAATGTGTGATGTGTTAACCAACAATTTGGTTCATTGATGAAATAATAATAATAATAATAATTTCTACCTGTTGCATCATTGTCTCTTTATTGAAGTAGGTGAAAATATTTCCGCAAACTTTGGTCCTTGCTTTATTCTTCCTAATTTTGCGCGTGAAGCTTCTACTAACCAAAATTTTCAAAAGTAATGGTATTAACAAAAATATTTTTTACTATTAATTAATCAAACTTGATAGTAATGATGATCAAATTTAATGCATCAGTATCAATAATTGTGAAATTATGTTGTTTCAAGTAAAACAACAGTTGTACTATAAATTATTAGAAGATAACATTTATATATTTTATATTAAAATATAAATTTAATTAAATTAGAGAAAATTAAATATCGCTAAAAACCTGACAAAACTCAAATTTAAAACCTTCTATTTTAATAGAATATTAAATTATATATAACAACTATTATTCTTTAACATCTGAAACTTTTATACAATAATCATTTTATATAATTTTACAATAGTAATAGTTATTCTGTTAACAACAACACGATTTAATTTGATCGCCATTGTCTCTCTGCCACACTCTTAAATCTATTACAGATTCCCACAAACACTATTGTGATAAAATCAATGTTCAAGCCATCAAAACAATCCTTTGCGCAGAAGCCAACAATCCATCATTCTCAATTTCTACCCAAGAACAGTTTAATATAGTAGTAGATAAAGATTGATATTAAACTTTGATGCCCCCAAAGATTATCACATTTTTGTCCCTTAAGTTAGAGCTTTTGCTAAGATTATCACCCTTCGAAAAAAGCGAGAACTCATTCATGTTTGAGCAAAAAAGCAAATCCACAACAAATTGTTCAGCAACAACATTTTGGCAGCTCATAAACCCCGGGCTAATGAAAACTTAAGCCATCTGTACAAGTTACAGGCAATGGTCAAAGATTACACTCACATTCTTCAAAATGTACACCAAAATCAATAAACTCAAAAAAATGGGTCAAACTTGAAAGGAGAAGCAAAAGTAAGTCCTCATACAAGTCAGTTTACTGTGTTGTTATATGTTATCTTCGAGACGACGGACAACGGAATAGTCGACTTGTGGCCTTGGCTACCATAGAACCCAACTCTTCCAAAGCTCGCAGAGGAGCTATTCATTGTAGCATTAAAAGTAAAGGTCAAGTTCTGCTTTTGGCCGCTGGCGATAAAAAACTGTGTGGGTTGGACCGAGACGGAGACGCCGTAAGGCGCGCTCCAACTGAGTGTGTAAGTTTCATTATTAGCTATGTTGGTGACTGTTCTTACTATAGCTCTTGATTGGTTGAGCAGCGCTATTGTGACGGAGGGGAGATTTAAATCGGCCCCAGTCGTTGTTGATATCCCACAGGTATTTCCTGTGTAGTTCAGAACTACCGGCGCAGATCCATTGATGCCACAAAGAAAGGAAAGGTAGTCATCATAACCTGCACATGTATCAAAAGCGGTAATAGTAAAGCACGAAGGGAAGCTATAATCGCCTAACTGCAAAATTTTTTAAGTACTAGAAGTGAAGGAAAAACTGCATTTTCATTCTTGTAAGTACAAGGATATATGCATAGGAAATTAAGTTTTTGAAAGGGATATATGAAAATCACATGTTGTAATATACAATTTTTCAAGGCCTAGTTATTTCTAGTACACATAGTATAAGTTTTTGAAAGGAAGCAGCTTTCATTGTTCAATTTTGCAAACCAACTTTCTCCTATCTGAGTGACACTAGAAATTTTAGTATAGAGCATACCACAATCAAAAATGAGTCCGGGGTCTAAAGCAGCAGTAGCATTAACAAAACCGCTGCCCATGTCAAAGGGTGTAGCAGGTGACTGAGTCGAATCTGGGTTGCTATAAGACCGTTGAGCCATGACCGGACCGCCTTGCCTGTCATATAATGTAGCAGTTGTGGAGAGTGCAGAAGCTACGGCAGACGGACTGAAACCGGGAAACTTCTGCTTGATTAAAGCAGCGAGCCCAGCAATGTGGGGAGCGGCCATACTTGTGCCAGAGATCATTGCAAAGTTCTCACCTAAGATATACCACGGGAAAGCTCGATTGTAAGTAAAATCATAGGAATATAGAGGTAAATTACAAGTCAATGTATGGTATATACATGTATGTAAACCCCTGAATTCCGATTGTTAAATGCTTCAATTGTTCTTTATCACCATAAACAATGCCGGTATCAATTTGGGCGTCCAATTATGCACTTTATAAGCTAGACAACTTAGTGATACCATGGGAACATGTTAGTGAGTCTAGTTTTTTTCAAGGATAAAGGAAGAAGGCAATGACGTACTAGAGGTTGAATTGTAGAACCTTTACCTTCAAATTCAGCAGAGTCTGTGCCCAATGAACTCCACGAGCCCCATATGAAATTACCAGGGGCAATTAGATTTGGTTTCATGATATCAGCATCAGTTAGAGAAGTGTCCTCAGGATCCGGTCCCCTAGCTGAATAGTACATTACTTTTGGCGCAGAATTGCTGTAGTTGGCCATTAGGCCGCCTAATATTTTCGCAACCCCACCAAACCCAGAAATTCTTCCAGAGGTTTGATCTCTCACCAACGAGGTATTGTAATAATTCAGAAAAATCTACATGGATGTTATAGAGCATTGATCAGTATCAAATGAAATAATAGTGTATCACAAGGTGATTGCCATACCTTAGAATCATCCGAAGATGGTATTATCAGGCCAGGTATATCCATAGGAGTTGGATTGAGCTGGAACCCGATAACAAACGGATCCAAGTAGAATATAACTCCAACTGCGCTAACATTTTTTGCTGTGTTTAAAACTTGTTTGATTGAGGACAGGCCAAGCACAAATCGAATGGAATAACTACAGATCAACAGATTTCCTTTGATTACATCTTGATTTAGATGAGTTGGGTCTTGGCATTCTCCCACATACATGTCAGTAGAAATAGTCGTATCATTTTTTAATGCATGAGTTGCAGCGACGAGAGTGTACATCGAGTCGCCATCTGTCCCAGCTGCATGTATGATCATGTAAGTTAAGCAGAATATTTAGTAACACAAGCTTCAATCTTTTTGTAAATAAAGGTTTTAGAAGAATCAGAAGATTATTGAGATCAATAACACGCCGTAGGTCACTGAACTTATCATGAAGTTACAATAAGGTTACAAAACTTCACTTTGTTGTAGTTGACATTCAGAACTTCAGTTTCAATTTCAATCGGGTCACTCCGTGAAACTCCATTTAGTTTCCCAACCAAGTAGTCTACAAGAGATTAGGAGGCGATGATAAGGCAGCAAATTAAGTTACCACGCCATCTCAGTACTATTATGATTTGTCCATCATGTCATCCTTTTATTTTGAGAATCAAACGGAGTTTGATGAAATGACCTAATTGGTTATAAAAATTGAAGTATTTCGGTGTCTCGCTTTGTGGCTATGTGACAACAGTGAAACTCCACAAAGTAAGTTTAGTGCTTAGTGGTGTTATTAACTTTTGAAAACAGTGATGAGTGGTACATTTATAGAGATTAGCAAGAAGAAATTTGGACTAGGAGAAGAGAAGCAATAAAACAGCACATAATAATAGCAGCAAGTTTCTCTCAAAAAAAATAATAATAATAGCAGCAAGCATGAATTCAAAAGCAAAGCTTACAAGCGAGACCAACTCCGGAAATGGTTAGGTTGTTCCCAAGAACCAGATAATTATTATAGATCCTATCATGAGCAGAAGCACCTACAGTAAATATCCATGGGCTAAATGAAGACACGCTCTTGGGCGAAGGCCCAGTATTTCCTGCCGCTTGCACTACAAAGATTCCAGCTTTTGTCGCAGAAAGCAACGCCATATCGATAGGATTGAAGAATGTTGCTATTCCAGGAGGGCGTCTGTTAGGGGTGATGGATAAACTTATAATGTCAACACCATCTTGAGCTGCCTGTGAAGTCACTTCATGAAAAAAATTCCTATGTACAACAAACACTTCCAGAAAGAGCGAAAGTCGTGTGCGGGTATCATATACCTGGTCAATAGCAGCAACTACATCAGCAGCAAAGCCTCCAAAGCTTTTGTAAAGAGCTTTATAAACAGCAATGCTGTAAAGTGAAAGGCAGTTCACAACGGTATGAGTAAAACACAATAACTGATTTACGAAGGAGGAAAGTAGAATTCGACATTTACTGTGCATGAGGGGCCATGCCGCTTGCATTGCCAAAGTTGTGCCCAGCCACAATAACAGGAATTCCATGATTACCAGTTGCAATCGAAGCTGTGTGCCTGTATGAAGTTCACAATGCATTAGCAACTATAGAGCTATCTAGCCAGCTCAGATTGAATCAAAAGTAAAAAATCCAACAAAAGAATTGATTTACAAAGTTCTAATTTTTCACATATATGGATTGGAATGAATAATTTTACTCCGACAGCTTGCTAAAGCCAAAAGACAAAACGGGGATAGTTATGCCCTGGTAAAAGCATGAACTCATCTATAATTAAAGCCGATCGATGTTATGCACACACGCATGCATGCATGTTATATATGTTGTTGCCGATTTATGCCTTCTTTTATTATTATTGATTTGGTACATGCACCGGGTTCAAGGAAATTTTAATTAGACTCGGATTGGGCTCTCTCCTAATTCGGACTCATCGAATTGGAGTGAGACTACACTATTTCTAGTTGGACTTTGACTAAGGCCTAATGCATTATATATGCATGTGCGGACGTGAGGTATGTGTCGCGGCCAAGTCAATTAACGAACCTAGTTAATTAAATTGGTCGGCCGGTTCTCTTGAGGACATACGAAAGCAAGAGAAGTGCACGCCGGCTCGCATGCGGCGTCAGATTTGGCAGTAGAGCGGAAGTTCTCCACCGGTTGCCTGAGCGGTTCAGATTCTTCAGTGCAACGGCATAAAGGATTTGGCTAGAGATTTTCAATATTTCTCTAATTTGGTCTTCTTGATTACGGTTAACAAAAATCTCTTTTCGGATTATTTTCTTGAAGTTTTTCGTTGGAAAGGATTTGATAAGAGATTTTCTATACTTCTCTAATTTGATTTTTTTTATCACGGTTATATGAAAATCTCTTTTCAAATTATTTTCTTAAAGTTTTTCGTTGAAATAAGAAAAAGGTGGGGTCATCATAAGGCTCTTGATTCTTTTATCTAGAGAAGACATAAAGTGTAAGCTTGTATCTCTTTTGTTTCTTTTTATAGTGAAATACATCTCTCTCACTCTCCTCGCGGACGTAGGCAATTGCCGAACTACGTAAATCTTGGTTTCTTTTTTCTGCATTTATTTCTATTACCGTTTTGATTTTCTCTATTTTTTCATGCATCTACGTTGGTAGCGCATAACGAACGGTTCATCTAGTTCCCAACATATGTTTCTGTGCATGCATGTATAGCAAGAAAGTAGAGAAGCTGGGGAAGAGATTTTAAAATTCTAATAGTACATAGAACAGTACACAGGTTACGAAATTTAAGTAGAGAACTTACGTGCCATGGCCATCACCATCAAATGGTGAAGCATAATCCTTGGAAGAATTGAAGATTCCCCTCGTTATAGCAGAAGCAGCAAAATGGCGAGCACCGACAAGCTTTCTATTACAGGACCCAGAAGGGAAATCCCTCGTAACTTCACAAACACCGGAAAAATGGGCAGGAACGGGGTAACCATTCGTGGAAAGATCGTCGGCAAAGCTGGGATGAGTTGGATCAATGCCCGTGTCGATAAAACCAATGACTATTCCTTCACCAGCAACATCGGGCCCACCTTCCTGAACCCATGCGCCTTGCGGCAAACCTAGGAACTCAGGGGTATGAGTAGTCGCAGTCCTTACTGAGAAGTCCAAAGCTACATTTGCTACTTCTCTACTTCTAGAGAGCTTTTCTGCCTTTAAAATGAACAAAAAATACTTGATCAAATACTATAACATGACTGTGGCCACACACTGCAGTTTCAAGTCGAGGCTACGAAAGAATGGCTCAAAGAGGATGCAAAAATACTACCTGTTGAGGAGTGATAAGGACAGCAAACCCATTCATCAAATAATGATAGCTATACAGCTTTAGATAGAGCTCCCCTTTTAATGCCTTGTTCAGAAGCGAATTTTGAAGATGAACCAAATATGAGCTGTAATCTGAATACGCTGTCGAATTCCTGCATTTACACAGAGTCATAGACATGAGTCAGAAATATTTAAAGCATATGGACCACAAATATATGCATGAAACTCAATAAACCAATAAAATCATAGTAGATAAGCAGGATGCAGGTTAAGCCCAGAATCATTCTTTAGATTTGGGGGGATCTAGGAGAATTAATAGAACAAGAATGCAGTCAAAATACCTTCATCTATGTGATTATAGTACAATTATGAGCACAATTTCGATGGCGTAATTAAGCTATAGAACTCCCCCTAAGGATATTAATAGCAAATTCCAATTACCTAACACTACTGTTATGTTTCCCTGACCCAGAGCTAAACAGTAATTGTTAGTTGAACACCACCTTGAAGATTTTCACAGCAGTAAAACCCATTATTCTTACATATAATGCGACTCATATATAAATTAATAAGACAAAGCAAACATGGGACACATATTTGACCAACATGAGAAAAACTGCAATGTCCATAAGAACAAAAAAAAAAGAAAAAAAGAAGCACCTTGGCTTGCTGAGGATATTCATTGTTCCAGAGACTCCTTTGGTAAAGCTACTACTCCCAAACCTCTTCAAATCACTGTTGTAATGAACTGCAGGAGCCTGCTTCATTGTCACAATATACACAGCTCCATCCTCTTGGGAGAGGCCTCCCAAACAGAGAAATGAGAAGGAGAGTGCCAACAAATTAATCCAAAAAATGAGCTCCATTTAAAGGAATTGCAACCCTGGCACCACAAGAGACATCCAGATCCTACAATACCTTCACCCACCAAGCAAACTCCCCCACCTTTCACCCTTCTCTCCACTCCCCCCAGCTGAGATAGTCCCAGGAGGAGCCAAGCCCAGCTCTCAAAACTCCCTTTTTAGGCCTCCTCACTGCACTACATCACCAACAAGAGCAAGTAAAACCCCTTCATTCTCCCACCATGATGGGCCTCAAGTAATTAATGCAATGAACTGGTGCTTCTTAAAGAAGCCATGGGAGAAAACAAAAGAGAGAGAGAGCATCTTATGTGAGCCTTTTTTTTGTAGTTGGGTTTTAGTGAGGGGGGTGGTGCATATGAAAGATAATTTCAGTTTCTGCTTTTCTTTTCTTTTTTTTTTATAAATTCCCTTTTCAGAAATAAATTGTTGCCTACACCGGGCGTATACACATGTACCAATTATAATGACTTAGATTTTTATTTTGAGACATCATAAGTTTCTTTCTAAAAATGTAGCGTACACGCCCGGTGCACGAAATAATTTCTCACCTGCAACAGCGCGAGAGTGGAAACACCCCAACGCACAAAGCATAAGTGCAATAAAGGTGAAACTACGTGTGGACCCGGTGCATCCGCACATATCGTGAACCATTAAATATTAAATGTTTGAAATTTATTAAAATATTTCTCACCTAAAAAACTGTTACATTTAATACATTCATATAATCATACAGTGCGGTTCACAAAGCGTTGGATATATCAGGTGCAGGGAATAAGTTCTTATAATAAAGATAAATAAAAGGGGACGAGAGAGAGAGAGAGAGAGAGGAATAATGGCTAGGGTTTGGTTCACTACCTCGGAAACTGTGGATTGACTCTCTCTCCAACGTTCTATATTTAATACACAAGTGGACGCGGTGTGAGTGCAAATAATAATAATAATAATAATAATGTTGTAGTTTACTTTGTGAGCCCACCGTTGGATCACTGTGTCAGAGATCAGCCGTTTGATCAGCGTGTTCTTAAGGTTTTTTTTTTATTTATTTTGATGGAACATGATAAAATGGGTCCACTCTCCACACAAAAGTGTTTCCTCTGCAGTGAATGATGCATCCCAGTTTTAATGACTTACTTTTTTTTTCGTCAATATTAAATTTGAGCCTTTATATAAATATATCTTCACAAAATAATTTTTATAATTTTTAAAATTCGACTCTTTATCTGTATGGTTTTGTGCAATTTAATGATTCGGAGGGTGGTGTTGGATCTTTGCTCATATATTAAATTTATTATTGGTCTCCTCATTAGAATTTTGACCAGCTTTTTTCCACAAAGCGAATTACTGCACATGCAAGAGTCATGCACATTTAATAACCGTGTGGTGTCGAGCACTTCTCTTAATTTAGTGATGTGTTTTTATTTTTTATGCTTTTTTTTTTTTTTAAGTTGGAAAAGCTACTAAATAAGCTGTGAGTTTAGCCGTACCAATTAACGTAATCATTTTAAAAGTAATTTGAGCAATGCATGCATGTACAAAATAAGCAAAATGTCTTGTAATGATTATTATCTAGTTTATGGTGTCATAATTAAAGTAAACTCTGTAGGCCATGAAATGCATGAAAGATTCAAAAGGAGAAATTGAGCCATTATATATCTTGTTTCCTCCGCTCTCTTTTCTTTTTTTTTTCTTTATTCAATTGCTCCCTCTTTTTTTTTTTTGTTTTTTCTTTCAATCTCCTCTTTTAGATGAGATCAAATAGTTTCTATGTTTGTTTACTCAAAAAATTTATCTCCTTTTGTTTTGAAATAGAATGATCTGTCTCAATAAGTTATTGCGATCAGCGGCGGGTGCTTGCACTAGCCGTTGGTAATGTGTGTCTTTTTTTTATTATGAGTTGGATCGGTATCCAATTTTTAGGCCCGTGAAAACCACCTATCATGGCAAAGGTTACGAGTACTGTAGTAAACGACAAAGCAATAACTGGATTATACAAGGGAATCTCCTGCAAATTCACACCCGTGTCAATGTCTCGGTTTGGAATGTATCGCTTTTCGCAGTTGGGGATCAAGAACATGTGTTCCTATATATATACATACCATTGCTGTAAAAGATAAATGTGTTGGGAGAGTAGAGAGGAAGAGAGATTTCTGAGAGATTATTCACATTTATTCTCTCTCACCAATAAAAGGTTTGGTTCCCAGAAATTAATTACCTAAGAAGCTCATCAACATAAATAATGCTCTAACTTCAAAAGAAACATCCATGGCTCCAACAAGAAAATAATACGACCCAACGTTTAAAACACAAGTCCTAAATGCATATCAAATGAGGAGAAAAAAAATATAAAAAGAACAAAAAAAACAAACAAAACAAAGGAGAAAGATAGCCCTTGAATCAGTCTGCCGTCTGTCGTCTACTTGGATCTCTGCCTCATCTTTCGGCGCTTCCTCTTGAGCCTCCTCATCCGCTTCTTCTTCCACTGAAGAAGAGAAAAGAATATATAAACCGATAATTATTCTCCATTACATGGAACAATAAAAAGATAATCTTGAAACGGCATTTTAGATAACATTCAGTACCCAGTTGCTGAATTTCACCTCAAACTTTTTGAAAGTGAGAGAAAATTGATTGCCTACATCTTGTGCATTCATATGTTATGAGTCGCAGACTTCGCATTGCACCCTTCTTCCACTTTGCCATCTTATGGTTTAAAAAATTGCACTTAACTATCTTACGGTTTAACTCATTTTCACTTTTCCACTCTTTGGTTCGAAAAGTCACACTTGACTACCACGTGGTTAACAAAAAAAAAAAAAAAATCACTTCATTACCCGATTTACTAAGTAGATTTATTGGGTAAAACTAGAGATACAACCATAGGATAGTTCAGTTCAATGTTTTGAACGACGGGATGAAAAAATGAGCTAAACCACAGGGGGGGCAAATTGAAGTTTACCCAAATATCAATAAACAATTGCACACAACGCATTAAATAAGATTAACAATAGTCCAAGATACAAGTACAACCAAACCTAATCTTTCTAATTTCCTCCAAAAAGAATGGAAATTATTTTTAACTGAAGTATCTTCCTAGTCCCCCCTAAAGCTCTTCCCTTTTATCTCACTTAATAGGAATTGGCTTTTAGTTGGATCGCATATACACCAAGAGATGTTCAGAAGCATTTCTATTACGCGCGTCTCACTCGAAAGCACCCTTTATCACCGTAAGATATTTACTCTGGAGCAACATCAGTGATTTCTGAAACCGTTGCGTGAAGGGTGCGCCAGAATAAGATACATCTGATAATTCTTTTTACAGTTACACATGGTTTCCAAACATCATGTGCTCCAAAGTAAGTGGGCTAAGATTCATGCATAAAGAGAAGGTGATCAAAATAATTTGATTCCATTCACAAACACAATGCCCACATCCGATCGGACGTCTAAGGACTCTAGCATTATTCTTCTGTGCCCAAATAAGGAATTCATGGTTGCAACATCCACAACACCTCCTAAGATGGTAGCAAGTTAATGATACATTTCACAGAATTTTCCAAGAATTTCAACATCCCAGATAAAATTCTTGGCCAGCTAATGTCTACTACCCGCAGAAGATTTCTAGAACATAAATTTGGTTTTTTTTTTAAAAAAAAATAATGGTCTAGAAGGCCATCATACTAAACAATTTCCAATTTTTATCAATTAAATTCTAATGCAATCCCAGAATAAATACATAATAAAACTATTCGATTGGTTTAACCACCCAAGTGCAAAATCTTATTGAACATTATTCTCTACTACAATAAACAACAATAATCATCACAAATCAAAGAATGCAACGGAGCCAAAGGTATAAGCATAAGGAGACTCGTACAACCCTCGGATTATGAAGAATCAAAACAGTAAATGCAAGCAATGAAAGAAACAAATAATCCAACATTCCTCAACAAAGATGGTTACGAGATCAACCACCAAACTAAACCCTAACATTGAAAGAACACCCAAAAACACGCAACAATCGTACATCGCATGCTCATAAATCGACACCAACAGAACAAAACCCTAAAATGATTAGATATATCACAGATGGAAACACAAGATCGAATCGAGTCAAAGAACCGCAGCAAAAACAAAAAGAAAGAAAAACGCAGGGATCAAAGCGATCTCACCTTCGCCCTCATCGCCTCAACCCGCGAGCTCTCGAAACTTCACCGATCTCCGCCTCTCTTCTCTCTGCTTCGAGCGGCTTCGAGAGAAAGAGAACGGGGAACGACGGGGAGCCTTACTTATTTATAGTGCTAGGGTTTGGAACGAAGAAGAAGCGAACGCTCATAATTTGTGATGAACGGTCACGAGCGAATCGCGCAGTGGGACTTTTCCCGACCGTTCATTTTGTGTCCAAAGTCGGTGTATGTAATATGAACGGCTACGATGCGAGTTTGGTTCTATACGGGCAGTTCAGGATAATACATGCTCCCGAAGAAGGAAAATAATAATAATAATAATAATAAATTATAAAAATTTACTAACCTTTTATAATTTACAAGATGCATAATCAAATATGTAAACAAACAAATTACAAAAATACTTATTGAGATAAATTCTAGCTATAATAAATAAATCTCTTCGATCCATTTTCTCTCTCTCTCTCTGTCTCTCTTTTAATAAAGTATACAACTGGATGAAAAGAGAAATGTTGGATTGATAATTCATGATCAAAATATATGATTCACAGCATCTAATGTAGTAATGTTCTCATGGCATAAAAAGAATACATATTTGAGTAATATTATGTCTCCATAAACCAGTTAGCAGCTGATTATGTAATCACTCTCTCAAAAACAGTAAAAGCTCAATTTTAAGCATCAACATAACTTGAAGCACTGGGATGAGGGATATATTTGTTTGAGGAAACTAAGATGTATATGAACAATCCATCCATGACAAACTTCTTGGTAATTAAGCTGAACATTCTCAAGAAAGAAAAGTGAGCATTGAAGTTTTAATTATAACTCTTCCATCAGGATACAGGAAAACGCAATCATGCCTACATGATCTGTGTTCAACTTCAGGATTTAGATACATGTCAGGATCCGGAAAAATGGCAGAGGAGCCAACTTTTTACTCCAGTATTTCGAAATCGAGTTCCTCAACCATTAAACCTTTTTTCTCGCATTTGTTGTCTTCAATTTCCGAAAAAAAAAGAAAAAAAACTAAACAACAGCTACTCCAAGTCGTACTGCATGGTGATTCTCTCCATGGTATTCTGGCTGACAGCATTCCTCATATGCAATTCTTTCAAAACCTCCGCAGCCAAATCGATCTCATCTTCGTGAGCAATCCCTTCAACGAGGATTGTATACGTCGTTTCATTAGGTGCATAACCTTTCTCGATCATAGTTTCATATATATCGAACGATAGATCCGTTCTCTGCGCCTTGCATAACCCGAGTATTAGCGCATTATAATTGTCTAACTCAGGCACGTTACCATTCTCCTCCATCACTCGGAATATTTCGATAGCCTCATCCAACATGCCCTCCATGCAAAGACCTCTAATCAGAGACGAGTAAGTATAACTATCAGGAATAAACCCGTGCCTCGTTATCTCGTGCAGAAGTTGGAACGCGGCATAAGTGTTTCCTTTCTTGCACAAGAACGAAATCACGTTCGGTAGAAGTCATGCATCGAGGCGTTCTGCTTACTGGCCAGATTTTGGAGTATGGAGAAGGCTTCTACCACCTTCCCTTCCCCACAGAGCACGGAAATGGCGTTATAAGTCCCCTCATTGGGAGCACAATTCTTATGCATCATCATATCAAGGCATTCTAACACCATGTCCAATCTCCCCTCCTTACAAAACCGCGCAATTATAGGGTTATAGCTGGCAGCCACGGGCTTGAACCGATTCCTCGCCATCTCATCCAAAATCGCCAGCGCTTGCTCGGTGCGACCATGACAAGCAAGCGAACCAATCAAAATGTTATAAGTTATAATACTGGGAGAACAATCCCTATCACCCATCTCGGATAAAAGCTCCTCGGCCTCCTCCCACAGCCCCTCGTAGCACAAACTCCGCAGCAAAATGTTATAGCTAACCACATTCGGGCTAAATCCTTTGGAGGGCAAACTCCGAAAGAATCGAACGGCGGCGTCTAACCGGCCCTCCTTGCAGTAACCGGTGAGGAGAACATTATAGCTAACTAAATTAGGCTTCCCCCCCTTGCGCATGATCTGATCTAATAGCCCCACGGCCTCGTCGACGCCTCTCTCCTTATAAGCAGCTTCTAGTAAAAACGAGTAAGTAAACACATTAGGGATCAAGCCCTTGTGCATCAACCTCTCCAAAAGGTGGAGACTTTGTTGCAAATTGCCATGAATGCACAGCCCTCTAACTAAGGAATTGTACGTGATCGTCGTCGGAGGGCACCCGTGTTCGTCCATTTTATCGACTAATTGCATTGCATACCCAACATTCCCTCTTTTACACAGCTGATTAACTAAGAAAGTGTATGTGGAGTGATCGGGAGTGTTACCGGAGCGAACCATCAACTCCATTACGCGGACCGCCTTTCGGATCTTGTTGTGCTTGCACAGATCGTACAAGAGCTGGGTGGCTTGCGCCGAATCCGGCTTGTGCCCTTTCCCCACCATGAACTCCAGGTAGAGGAAAGCGTCGTGGAGCCGGAGCTCTTTGCTCCTCGAGTCGCTCTTACCGCCGCCGTTCCTCCAATTCGGGAGGGGAAAGCCCGCATCTTTATCTTTGGAGGGGATTGTTGCGACGTGGGTCGACGACGAAACCCTAGAAAAGCCCTTGGTTTTGGGGAAAGCTAGGGTTCGGGGGGAATGGGGGAGGAAGCGTCGTTTGGATCGGTTTGCGTCGGAGGTGGTGGTAGTGCTTCTCGGAAGGGGTGAAACAGAGTGGAGAAGGGTTGGCATGGATTCTTGCATTATTAGCTCGCCTCATCAATGGCTCATCCACAGCTCTTTATTGCCACTCAAAATCGTTTAGAGCTCTCTCCCCCCTTATCTTTGGGAGGAGTCGTTGCTCGAACGAAGAGTCGGCAACGAAATAGAAGTCGCTGCCGACTTTGCACTTGAGCAGATCAAATTCCTGATAATTAAGAATTTGTTTGTTACAGGCCACAGCACAATGAAGATATTACACGTTACAATTTGTAACATAGCGAATGAAACAAGCGCAAAGAAAAATTTAACTCAAGCTCTCAACAGAATACTATAAATATAATTTTAAATTAAAAATTACAACGCAAAAATGATACAGGTTTCAAAGGATAATAGTGCAGACAAATTTTCCTCAGTAGCTGCTGCAAAGTGAATTATGACTCCTATCAATGATCATACGTTGAAAACCGCCTGGCTGGATTACAAAATTTTGTTACCCAAAGTATGCAAAATAAATATGGCCTCGGAAGCTCTACTATCCTAAATATAAGAAGCACTTTCCTCCGATCAAAAATGCATATTTTTGAGGCATTAGGCACACCTTTGATGCGTCGAACTTTCCGAATTCGCTTACTGCCTCTTGCGACACGGATGACAAAATGCGTTGAGAATGTGTAATGTGCATTCCGTGTTAATGTCAGTTGCCACTAGTTGCAATATATGAAGACCCAGATACCTCCAGAGATTACGATTCATCAGCTATCGGTGGTCTCTTTTCCAGTAAGGATGCCAAAAATGCCGAACATAATTTCGTTAGGGGCGGAAGAACATGAGATGATCCGCTGAAAATAGTCTCCCACGGTCTTTCTGATGGGACGAAGGGAATATCCCAATCCGTGCCTTTATTTGGCTCAATTTTTGGAAGCTCGCCGTATATTGAAGTGTATCCAATCGGCGCTGCAGAAGAAAAAGCAAAATTGATTGCATTTTTTATTTTCCCTTTTTAGTAAGTGTCGTATAATAATACCAAGATACAAAGTACTGACCGGAAAAGCTCTAGCAGCAAAAATATGTCAGATGGTTGTTTAGATATTGGCAATATCAGCAAAAATAAGTCAGATGGTCATTTAGATATTGGCAATATCTATATCCGAAACTGGCAATATCTATATCTGAATCCGCTTCTCTATCAGTATATAAATAAATATTTTTTAACATGGATGGAGATGGCATTATGCTGGTTATATCTATTGGTACTTCATAGCAGATACATGTATACAACAATTAACACACAGAACATGCCATAGTATTACCAGCCGATTATTTTGCTCCTTTCTATCAAATTGGACAAAAAAGTATAGTGATAAATGCTGATGATCTAGGAAAGAAAAATCAGGCAAAAATTTCACCTGCTTCCTCGGGAGGAGCTTGACTTCTCCAAGCACTCTTGCCAATTTGGCCATCTTTGCTGTGTGGATCAAAGACAATATATTCATGGTCGCCGTTTATATACGCCAGCAATGATGGTTCTCCTTGCTCATTATCTTCATAAGCATTCTCTTGCAGAGATGGATCCTTAGTTACAAAAGCAAGCCCACCTCCCTTTGCCTGAATCGTGTATTAAAAAAAAAAATTCACTTAATCAATAGTGAGACTATTTACAGGCAAGAGTACTGATTAAGATCAGATTTTTCATTAATATTTAACAGACGGTGAACCGCTACTAGAAATAAACAACATACCTTCTTCACCAGCCAAGTGGTCACAGGAACTGGATTTTCTACATCGAATAACAATATAATCCCTTCTCGATCTCTCACAGCAAAGTCATAGCGAGAACTTGGGAGGGCTAGGATAGCAAATTGAGGAACATTTGCGGCACAACATACAGCTACAAAAAAAAAAAAAAATGTCCTACAAATTTATATGCTGTCAAAATAATCATTATATATTTGTATTATTAAGCAAAAATAATTCGAAAATATGCA
Source organism: Tillandsia leiboldiana (assembly GCA_029204045.2). Lineage (NCBI taxonomy): Eukaryota > Viridiplantae > Streptophyta > Magnoliopsida > Poales > Bromeliaceae > Tillandsia > Tillandsia leiboldiana. The sequence goes on from CM055065.1 coordinate 2,702,858, forward strand.
TACCCTCAGCAAATAGCTTGTATGACCAGTACATCACTAGTTTGGAAGTGTTCCACAATGCTACCTGTGGTTTTGAACTCCGGGAGAGCGATACGAGATACTCTGATTTCCCAACGAAGGAAAGTTTTGAGATAGGCTGCCAAAAGCAAAGGTCAAGCTAACTATTCTGGACGTTACTTAAGTAGCAGTAATAATTGTACATATTGCTAGGGTATTAGATGATCACCGAGAGTGCTTCCCCAATCACAGCAACAAGAATATTAGTATCTGGGTCCCACAATGTAATAACAGTCTCTGCTGCAACAGCAAGAACAGATCCATCAGCAGAGAATGCTGCTGCTGTCATAGGTTTTCTCCTGCATAGTTCAGATAGAATTTTCATAAACTCTTTATGGGTGTTTTATCAAATTATTTATTTACGGTCAGGATGAAATGAGAACAAAAAGAAAGTGCTGAAGCAACATTATCAAAAAATAGTATACATGTAAAGAATGAAAAAACATGGCATGCCATAACTGGAAGGTCCCCTTGTCATAACCAATCAAATCAAATAACATTCACAAAAAAGTCATATAGAACAATAACATACTATCTCAAGGTTAACTTGAACTTGGTTGATCCCTCTAAATCACATCAATGGCATTCAACAATCCGCCAAAAAAATTTTGACTCCAAAAAAATTAAAGTTGAACATATTAATGAGTGTGCTTCATTTTAACAAAAGCTATATGATGACAAACTAAGATCTCATACCTGTATGAACCAACAGATTGGCATCTCCAACCAGCTTTCTTATGCTTTTGATCTCTTAGTTGGATAGCAGAAGAATGAACCCACACCTGCATAATTGAAATTCAACAGTCAAATCATGTAGACCAACAAAACTGAGACCAAAGTAGAAGACAAACAATACAAATACCTTGAAGTCACCGCCAAAAGAAGAGCTTACTGCCATACTTCGACCAGGATGGAAGCAAACAGCAGAGATCCCAGCATCACTGTATTCAAGGTCAAGAGTTAATTATCAGAGAAAAACTATAATAACAGGGCCAGATTCTAAGAGGAGAAAAATGATATCAGAGATAAAAAAATATCAGTTGGCCTTGAATACAATATGAAAGCATGTAAAAAATTCGTCAAATTTGACCTGGAGGACTACAAATCTACAATGCAAGAAGAAATAAATAGTAAGTTGTTTACTATGCATACATGTCACAACTATTTTATAAACTGCCCTCAGTGCCTCATTATATACTGTGATTTGTATTATCTTTAGGATACTCTCAGATGCTTTCATTAAATAGTTGTATAATGAAGCTCTTCACTAATGGAAGCAGTGCGCCAACCTGTGAGGCTCATAAATGACAGTGGACAAGGAGTATTCCCCCACCCGAAGGCCACGTGTCCAAAATTTTAGGCTAACAAGACTTCCCAATCTTTCTTCAGGAAGCTTAACGTCCACAGTACACATCAAAGAACCATCAGAGGAAAGAGCAACCAACGCCACAAACACCTGTAACCACAACAAAGAAGAAATGTAACTAAAACCAGCATTCTCAAATATCCTCAAACTCGGCTCCTAATAGGAGAGATCAATATAGTTATCTTCAACATTATTGAGACTGATACGGTTTATCTTGAAGAATTCTTCATTTATCCCTCTAAAATCTTCCAAGCACTGCATGAGCTTAAGAGTTAAGACTAATAAGGCAACAGTCTAATAATACCATCCTGCAGCTTTAGGTATTCTGGTTAGCACCAAAAGGTCTCGGTTGTGTTATATATTTGTTGTATACAACATACTTCTATGTTCTCCAGCTGCCCTGGTTTGTGTGGTAGCGGAAATATACAAGCTAGTGAAATTAAAAGCATGACAAAGAAATGAAAATAAAAACAGAATCGCTGGGAACACCTGAAATATATTTCAGTGGCATTTACTATGAGAAATGCACAGTAGATAGTTAACTTACTGTGGGATCATCTACTGGCTGAAAATTCCTTTCACATACTTGCACCTAGAAAAAAAACAAAAATGATCCCATCAATTCTGGCAAAAAATGGGAAAATATAAAGGATCAAAGAAAATATATAAAGGGTTATTAAGTTAAAAGCAAGCCAAAGGTGCTCCTATATAGGATGGCCGACCTGCGAAACCTCAGAGTTGTCAAACAAGCTAAAAAACTGGACACAATAATCTTCAGTTCTTAAAGCAATTAGCCCATTGCTTTGGTCATATGCAAACTCGTTGTGCAAACCATCATACACATCCAGAAAAGGGAATGGAAGCTGCAAATGGGATGTCAGAAGTTATTTTAGTTATCAAATCTTCACCTAAAATGCAAGAAAAAAAGTTAAACTGTAAACAATTAAGCAATATAGATTGATGCCGAAACCTTAATTCCGGCTATAGACTTTGTAATCTCCATTGTTGGCATTTTTAATATATGAATTTGATTATCTGCACAAGATACCTGAAATAGCAATCAGTTGAATAAACTCATTTTAGAAGATGCAAAAAACAGTATATACGCCACAAGATAAACAACAACTTACTGAATATGAAAACAAAGAAATCAATACATAGTGGCAATTTGTGCTAACAAATTTATATAATCAAATCCAAGGATTGCCTGCTTAAATGTGCATTAATGGCATTAACTTCATGAAACATGTGGTTGATAACAAATTATGTAGAAGCACAAATGTCACACAATTATAAGTATACAACTGATGTCTTACACAAGAAAGAGAAGGATCTGGTGAATCTACAAAGTACAATAGTGGTGATCCTAAGCGTGGTTTATACTTTCGCTTTCCAGTGTCAAGCTGCCATACCACAATAACTCCCTCCTTTCCACCTGTTAAATTAAAAAAGAAAAGAAAAAAAGATCAACAGCTAACAATGCTGCAGTATCATCATTACTGAGCAAGGGACTCAAAAGATTTGGTTTAAGGTCAACATGATAAAGTTAGAAAGTTAACATCAAAGTATGGAATAACCTGAGTACAAATAAGCTCCGTCTGAAGAAAAAACGAGAAATTGTATTTCCCTTGGGTGCCAATGCCATGTTGAGCAGGAATCTGCATCATCATTACCCCTTACCCCAGGTCTGTCTTCATCAAGCTTCGACCTTCCTCTTGATTCTCGCAAATTTTCTGCAAACTTTCTCATTCCAAAACCTCTCCAGATCAAAATCCGCCCTGTTACATCACCTCCTGCTACCATTCTCTCAGTTGGATGGAAGGCAAGAGCACTCAAGTTCTTGGTATGATGTAGCTTAATCTTCTTTATTTCATCAGGCTTAAAATCTTCAGGGATCCTCCATATATGCAGTTTTCGCTTGTTTTTTATACCTATGAATTCTCCGGATCTCCTCATAATTATACGTTCTGGATTCCGGGTCTGTATACATTAAGGGCGTATTATCAATCTAATATAGGCATATAAATTAAGCAAAGCAACATGCTAAAAGTTGAATCAACATCTATATCATATTTCTCAAGGAGATGCAGCCTCTAATTTTATTTCTTAAACTGCATGTTCAATCATAGTATTGCAACATGTCAATGCCTCCCATCTTGTTCTCTAGCCAAACTATACTATTCAGGAAAGGCTTCAATGATGAGGAGGGCGTATACCAGATCAATGCACAGACTATCAATTAAAGAAATTTGTGCATTACGCACGCAAAAACAATGATAATAATAAACAGTTATGTTACGAAAACCCAGCGAGTCCAATGAATGGCTTCATTAAAACGAGCAAGAACGTAAAGTTATATGATCGCACCTCAGCCAAAAGTCCCCCAACACGACGGGAGCTCGTTAAGTTGTAAATCTGAATTTGGCCACGCAATGCTTTATGTTGATCATCCGGCTTAGTTTTGTCTTCGACTGACACAAATGCATACAGAGTGGATGACTTGTTACCGCTCCCTATTGATGCACTTGATATGTTGGGTATCGCCTGAATGATAATAAAGCAATAAAATCCAACTACGGAGATTGCCAGAGCAAGAATCAAAATAGATTCACCAGATAGATATATTATAATTACATGCATACAAACTTCATTCTGTAAAACAAATAATTTAGAATATCATCAAGTCATGGAACTGCAAAATTAACAAATTAGACACTCCAGTTTGCTCAAACCTGAAACAACGAATCTAAGTTACTTGAAATCAGGTCGATTTTCAAGCATAACCCAAATTAGCTCATTTTTTAAAATTGATCCCACACAGTGTATAGCTAAAGTGAGTTCAAGAGCTTCTAATGAGAAAACTAGAGAAGGCATAGAAGAACAAAAACCCTACTTACCATGGACAATATTGGGAGCTCAACCTTCACCTTTTTTATCAACTCCGCCACGGAGAAGTCCCAATAACAAATCATCCCATCTAAAGACGAAGTCCAGCAGTAATCCACGAACTTGCTAGCGGGCGCGGCAACCGGCACCACGAAGATCGAGGTCACACGATCGGTGTGGCCCTCCAATTCCGCAATCTTACACAGCAAGAAGAGATTTTTTATCACTACCCAGTTATCATCTACCCTTCTATCCATCATTCCCCTTCACAAACAGGGGAATAGTGTAATGGCAGGGGGGTTACCTGCATACCCGTAGAGGTGCTGAAGATGGAGACGGTGGAGCCCGTGCACGCCAGGAGCTTCTTCCCATCGCTGGAGAAGGTCGGAGGGGCGGAGACGAAGCTTTGCCCCCCCGTAAACATGGCTCTCGTGTGCTAGGGTTTGGTGGATTCCGTGGGGTAAAGTATTTCGACCTTTCTAGGGTTTTGAGGGGCCTTTTAATGGCGGGAGGGGTTGGAGAGAGCGAGTAGGAGGAAGGGGTCTGGTTCACGGGGCTAGGGTTTTGGGGCGGTCGATTGTACCTGAGGAATACATTAAGAAAAGGGTAACAATTGCACTGTACCCCCAAACGTTTGGAAATTAAATCGGGCCGGCACATTAGGCAAAAGGCCCATTACATGCGGCTCTAAATGGGCTCATTCTTTTCAGTCCATTTTGAAAAGTTGGGCCAATATATAAATCATAATAACTAAAAGTACTTAGAAAATATATTTATTTTATAAGTAATAATATATCGTGTAAATTGATTTTTTTATGTAGTTTTATTTTATATTATTTTTTAGACTTTTTGATTTTTATTTTTTTTTTTGGTTAACAAAATTAGATTTTTTTTCATGCGCTCCGCCCCCGATCCTCGCCAATGCAATTCACTCTCCACAAAGCCATGAACAACACAAGAAACCTAGCAACCTCTTCCTCGAACCCACCCCACCAATGGAACCCCCACTCCATGACCACCTCTCCTACTACCTCAAGCGCCGCGCCACCACCGATCCCAGGGCCGTTCATGGCGTTTCTCTCAAGCTGGGTTGCTTGGTCTCCACCTTCCTCTGCAACCACCTCCTCGGCGCCTACGTTTCCCGGTCGATGCAGGACGCGCGCAAGGTGTTCGACGAAATTCCCCAACGAAACATTGTCACTTGGACTTTGCTAATTTCTGGGTACACCCGCTTGGGTAATCTTAAAAATGGCGTCTTTTTGCTTAGGGAGATGTTAAACGACGGTGGTCTTCTTCCGAACACATTCACGTTCGGTAGCATGATCAGCGGTTGCGCCCGCGCGAGGGATTCGAGAACAGGGATTCAGCTTCATTGCCACGCGATTAAATTTGGTGCGGAATACGATTCGTTCGTGGCAGGGACGTTGATCGACATGTACGCAAAGTGCGGAAAGATTGAGAGCTCATGGAGGGTCTTTGATCAAACTCCTTATAAGAATGTTGTCAGTTGGACTAGTATGATCACTTGTTTTGCCAATAGCGAGCAGTATATGTTCGAAAAATCTGCACTTTATCTCTTCAAGGACATGATTTGCTGGAAAATTTGGCCGGTCGGAATGACCTTTTCTAGTCTTCTTAAGATCTTCGACGAACCAGATAAGCTTGGTATAGGTAAACAAGTTCATGGGTGGATAGCGAAGCTAGGAATTGAAGTCGATACTCTATTAGGTAGTGCCCTGATCTCCATGTATGGGAAGTGCGGAGGAGTGGAGGAAATAATCAGACTCTCTACGAGATTGAGTCACGATGTTGTTTCTCGGACTTCGCTGCTCGTAGCTTTCATGCAAAATGGATACAGCAAAGAGGCGATCGACGTGTTTCGAAAGATGATTGAAGAAAAAGTGTCAATTGACCCATCTGTGATAACTAGTGTAACTGTGGCATGCTCATCTTTAGGGCAATTAGCAATGGGGAAGGAGATTCATTGCCATGCTGTGAGAAGTAGATTCATTTCAGATGTGTCGACCGCCAATGCAATTATTTCTCTTTACGGGAGATGCGGTGATGTCAAAAGCGCAGATAGATTATTCCAGCAGATGAGAGATAAAGATATCATCTCTTGGACTGCGTTATTGACATGTTATGGCCAAAATGATTACGGAGAAGAAGCACTCATCTTATTCAGGAGAATGCTTCGAGAAGGGCTGAGCGCGCCCGTCTTTATTGTGTCCGGCGCTCTTAGGGCTTGTTCGATTGTTACCAACCTTCAAATGGGCCAGCAAATCCACTCAAAGGCTGTAAAATCAGGGATCGATGATAACTTATCTGTTGAGAATTCCCTGATAACAATGTATGCTAAATGTGGAAGTGTGGATTTTGCGATGAAAGCTTTCGTCTTAATGCCCGAAAGAGATATCGTCTCCTGGAATGCTTTGATCAATGGCTTTTCGCAACATGGACATGAAAACGATGCTTTGAAGCTCTTTGTTTTGATGCAGGAAGAAGGCGTTAAACCTGATGACTATACTTTCACGGGAATTCTGGCTTCTTGTAGTCGAATGGGTCTTGTCGAAGAGGGTTGCGAGTACTTCAAACAAATGAGCACCAAGTATGAACTGGAACCTAAGATGGAGCAGTATGCTTGTATGGTCGATCTATTTGGTCGAGCAGGTAGGCTTAATGATGCGATCGAGTTTATTGATGCAATGCCATGTGAACCGGACCAACTGATCTGGGAAACACTTCTCGCTTCGTGCAAAGCCCATGGATGTATACAACTTGGAAGATTCACAGCCAAGAAGATATTGGAAATGAAACCAGAGGATCCTTCCCCTTATGTTAGTTTGGCGAGTATCCATGCTTCAATGGGTATGTGGGATAGAAAGGCTTACATTCGTACTATGATGAGGGATCAAGGTATGAGAAAGGATACTGCAATGAGTTGGGTTGAAGCTCAAGAACAAATTTCAGCAGATAGGGTTGATATGTTACAAGTTGGAGAAATTTGAAGGCAAAGATGAACACACAGAAGGACTTTAATATGGCCTCAAAAAGTAAGCATTCTGGATAATCAGACCGATATCGACGAAACTCTATCAGTGCCAGGGATGAACTACTGATAATGATCATTCATTTTCTCATCAGAAACTCTATCAGTGCCAGGGATGAACTACTGATAATGATCATTCATTTTCTCATCAGAAATTAATTGACTTGAGGGGAGAAAACTCCAGAGAATCACAGCATGTGAAGAAATTGATGCATCAGAAAGGCCTGTTTTTGATGGAAGGCTCTTCTATTTCTATGGCAGAACAAATTTCGTATGTACCCTCTTGATTTTGTTTAATATTTTGAGAATGCTCTGTATCAGTACCAATTGTTTAGCATTATATACTAATGTAAAAAAATTTCTTGCATTAAAGAGAATTGTTTTCTGATGATATAACGGCATGAAAGACCTTATTTACCATATAAATAACAGCATAAATTGTCACATTTAATGAGTTATATAAATTTGCATATTTACATGACTAGTTTCTGCAGCCACTCTTTACTCGATTTAACTTAGCCATCATCAGTAGAGGCTGTGGTAAAATTGTACAATATACAATTCTACCAGATTGTAAATGAAATCGAATGACTCAGAAGGTTCGCGATGCGACTCAACTGCTTGATTTGAATGGCTACGGGAACAAGTCATTCATCTGTAAGACAACAGTAACAGGATTTGGTTGCTGCTCATCCACAATCTAGTAGGAACGAATTGGAGAAAATCCATGTGTCTCTCATTTGCGCGCTTAGCTCCTCCAAAACTGTACATACTTCACTTGTCCTCGTATGTGCTGAATCATCAGACGAGAAGGAACAAACCTTGTTCTTTATCTCGATCCAGCTGTGCGCCGGTTGCTTCTGCACTCCCCTCTCTTTTATCAAAACCCTCATTCTTTCGACCTCATCCCATCTACCCGCATCAGCATTTATATTCGACAATAACACATAATTCGAAGTCTTATGTGGCTCGAGCTCAAACAGTTTCTGTGCAGCGAATCTAGCTAGCTCACGGTTCTTGTGAATTCTACAAGCCCCAAGTAAGGCTCCCCATATTCCAGCATTTGCCTCGGCCGGCATTTGCTTCGCTAATTCGAATGCTTCTATTAATCTCCCTGCTCTCCCGAGCAAATCAGCAACACAAGCATAATGCTCAGCCACAGGTTGAATAGAGTAATCTTTGCTCATAGACTCAAACAAGGCTAGTCCTTCATCGATTAGTCCCACATGACTACATGCCGAGAGAACACCAACGAATGTTACCTCGTCGGGACGAACATTATTTCTCTCCATCTCTCGAAAGAGTGAAATCGCCTCTCTTCCATCACCATTTAAGGCATACCCAGCGATCAAAGCATTCCATGAAATAAGGTCAATGATCGCCATTTTGTTAAAGACCCGTCTTGCTTGTAGGATCCTTCCACAACGAGCGTACATAGTTATCAAGGCATTGCCTGCGACGAAGTCGGTAAAGTGCCCACTTTTGAGTAGGAGGTCATGGAGTTGCTTACCTACTTGCAAAGCCGCAAGGTTTGCACAAGCACTTAAGCCGCAAGCGAAAGTAGACCAATCGGGCTTCTTCCCCTCCTTTCTCATGAGCACGAGATAAAGAAGTGCTTCTGCGTAGAAGCCATTCTGCGCGAAACCAGAGATGACAGAATTCCATGAAACGGTATTCTTGTGACCAATCTGTTCAAAAATGCTTATAGCTTTGCTTATTTGTCCACATTGAGCATAACCTGCAACCATAGTATTCCATGAAACCACATCCTTCCTTGGCATTTGCTCGAATAAATCCATGGCCTCATCCATTCGTCCGCATTGTGCATAGCCCGCAATCATCGTGTTCCAACATACAGCATCCCGTGCTCTTATTTGGTTAAAAATTTGATGAGCATCGTCCATTCTTTCTTTCTGAACATAGCCATTCATCATCGCAGTTTCTGCTGCCACACTGTTGAAAGGCATTTTATCAAGCATTTTACGGGCTTCGTCGAGGTTCCCTATACGAACATATCCATTTATCATTGTTGTCCATGAAATTGCGTTCATCTCCGGCATCTCCATAAACAACTTATAAGCCTCTTCTATCTGCAAACTTTGCACATACCCGGCAATCATCGCATTCCAAGATACAACATTTCTCTCCGGCATTTGATCGAACAACTCCCTAGCTTCAAAAATCCTGCCACTCCTACAATACGCGCTGATCATAGTCACCCAAGAAACAACATTCGGCGATTCGATCCTCCTAAAAAACTCCAAAGCAGAGTCCAAGTCCCCGATCCGAACATAGCCATCAACCATCAAGTTCCACGACACCACATCTTTCGCTGGCATTTTCTCAAAGAATTTCAAAGCTGAACCCATCTTCTTCTTCTGTGTGTACCCGACAAGCACCGAATTCCATGAAACCAAGCTCGGACAAGGCATTTTATTCAACAACTGGACAGCATCTTCAAACCACCCATTCTTTGCATATCCCGAGATCATTGCGTTGTAGCAAACCGAGCTCTTCTCCCCAGGCATTCTATCGAACAGTTCCTGCGCCTTCTCCATTTCACCATTTTGCGCATAGCAAGTAATCATTAGAGTATACGAAAAGATGTCTCTTTTGGGCATTCTATCAAACAGGTCGTAGGCTTCAAGAAAGAATTGGTTGTGGGAGTACCCAGCGATCATGGTGTTCCAGGAAACCAAATTCCGGAAGGGCATGGCGTCGAAGAGGCGCCGCGCCTCAGCAACTCGGCCATTCTTGGCGTAGGCAGAGATCATGGAGTTGTAGGTGACAGCGTTGCGGGTGCTCATGGCGTTGAAGACAGCAACAGCTTCATCAAGGTGGCCGGATTTGGCGAGATGCGTGAGCTTCAGATTCTGGTGGAAAATATGGGCTGCTCGGCCGCCCATGGATTTGAGTTTGGTGCTCATCGGGTTCTCTCACATAGGTACTGTGGTCTCCCTCGTTTGGTATTCGAATCGTCACAGGATCTGTGGACACGGCTAAAACGGGTATTGCAGCACGTGCGAGGCTACTTGACTCGGGCTCCTACAGCTGTAGCAGCTGTAGATTGTTCTTGGACGAATAAAAGGCAAAATGGCTATTCCTGATTGTATTGCTTAAAAATGCTAGCACAAGCATCAAAAGATCCTTTTTAACAGAAAGCGATTGAATAAAAGTTGTAGCCAAACTTTCAGGTCTCAATTCACACCCATAAAAAATAAAAAATAATAATAATAAAAAAAGCTTCTTTTGTCAAAAACCCTCGAATACAAAATAAAAAAGAGATTAAAACGAAACGTTTTCCTGATCACTTACTCCAAATTCAATAAGAATAATTTCCCTCGGAATTTGCAGCAGCAGCGAGAACTGGAAACATTGCGTGAAACAGCAAGTTCATGTACAAATTGGCTTCCTAACAAGGCACCAGAGAACAATATTTAAGGCAACCAAAATCACCACCAGCATCCAAATTCTTCCGCTGAATATTTCAAAAGTGACGTTGAGCCACCGAACAGTAATCCAACATCATAGGTGCTCTGGATGATTCGCTATACCTTTTAATTGTTTAAATAGTGTACGCTCACATATTAACACTTGTAATAGAACAACTGCGGCCAATCAAATAAACAAACACTTGAAATATTACACGTTGGCATTGTCCATTATTAAAAGAGTTCATTTGCAGAGAAAATAACGATTCGTAAATGTTTCGATGCTTCATCCTAAAACAGATTACATTAAAAGGGCAGAACAATGACATTTCCAGATGCCTAATACACCCGCATCACATCAAGTCTTGGCCAAACAGAAGCTATCCTCACCAGCCAAAGCAAACTAGAAAGGGCTATTCTATTCGCAGCTTCCTTCTACTTAAAAAGAACAGATAGGAAGGTTGCAGCATGAGAATACTGTACAACTATGCCCACTATATCCATCTAAAGATGAAGTTCTAATGCAGAGCGGACTTAAAACTAAGTGCCCAGAAGAAAGTTGCAGTAACAGCTTAACCCAAAGTTCTAAAATAGTATGTATGGATGAACGTTTTGTTCACCAGTCGACAAAGATGTAAATATTAGCTAACCGACATAAGAGCGAAATGAAAAGCTATGAGATTCACCTGAAAACAATAGATGGTCATAACCTCTGGTGTGTAAGTTATGGACAGAATCAACACTAGCAAGATACTTTCGCCGATTTCCTCTCTCCATGTGCATTAACTAGGAACTGATTCAGAAGTAATAGCCCCACTACCGCCACCACGAACACGAAAACCAAAGGCAGGCATAGATCTCTGAGCGAAGCTATGCAGCATATCACGCTGTTGCTCATTAGTATGAGGAAGACTAGCACGAAGTAACTCAAAAGGCATCTCCCTACTAAGAGCTCTACTCACCTCAGATTCAAGTGCTGAAGTGTTTGGTAACTGCATGAGAAACATTTGCACTATACTATCATATTTACTCAAACAATATTTCGTGAGAAGCCCGAAGAAAGCATCGAATGACGCCTGCCATAAAGCTCGGTTAGAAACAGAATAGTTGTTTGTTGTGAGGGAATTGGTCAGAAGCTCTGTTGCTCTTTCAAGAACAGTTTTGAGGATTATGGATGCGCCATCACCAGCAGAACAACCGAGCGGACGAAGAGGAGGCTGTTCAGAGGAGCAGACCACAGCAGCAAGGCATGCACTGAGTGAACTTAACTCCATACTCTGCACACACGAAGAAACAGTCCTCGCAAGTTTCGTTGTGGTTTCTGCCGCAGTAGTATCTGATGATATGCCACCGAATAAGAACCTCAGATGCCTAAAAATGGCCATGCAGACTATACGTGCAAGCTCGCTTCCGGGGCTGAGAAGTCGAATGTAGCGTGAGAGGAGCTTACGACCTTTTGGGAGAGAAACTAAGCGAAGAAAAATGAGATCATCCTTCGGGGCAAGCTCAGGTTTAGTTGGGCCAAGAGGATCGACGAGCTGAAGCGATGCCGCAAGACCTTCTAGGAGAAGCTGTTTTTTCCGCCTAAGTTGGAAACCGCCATCTTGTGGCTGGGTGACCTCTAGCAGCCGATCAATGTCTTCTACCTCAAGAAGAAGGCAAAGGCCATCTTCAATGGTGATTCTAGCTGCTAACATAGGCTCTTGTTCTAGGGACTTAACAGAACCATCACCCGAAGTAGAAGGCAAGTCTATCTCGAGGAGAGGCCGAGGCATGCGAATAGAAGAGAAAGAGAACCTCCCAAGTGAATCGACTTGAAGGAATGCATGTTTTTCATGGCTATTACGTGATTTAGAAGGCACATCCTTTATGGATGTTGGGTGGAAATGGTGCTTCAACCCAGAGGCAGCAGACTTCTTTGCAAGACAAGCTTGATGGTAGTAATCATCAATGTAAGGATCACTGCTGTGAGTTGCAGCTTGCTGTATTTTCAAGATATTTTCTATCTCATCAGCTGACATGTACTTGGATCTAAATTGTGGCCGCCCACTATCAGTCTTCTGGCTAATTGTATCAGAAGATTGTTGAGTCTTGCGCATTTTCTGTCTTCCCCCTTGAGATGGCTTTGACCTCTGGTCCCCCAATTGTGATGGATGGAACTGGTTGAATATTTGAGACTGCAAACGCGGGTACTGAAGAAGTGATGACTGGAGTTGTTGAAATCTCTGTTGCTGCTGAGACAATAGTAGCGCCGGCACTAAACCATTTGGGTGAGGTAATTGCTGCTGTAACAAGTTAGGTACTATATTGGGATGATCAGCAGAAAAGAGGTTAACTTGGTTCGGCCAGCTGTTTAGCCGCCGGTTAGTAGTTGGGATATTTAAGGGGCTGAAAGACCAATCTCCTCCATAATGCATTCCATGAGGTAATCCAGCTACATGATGATGAGAAGCTTGAAAAGGAGACATATTTGGAAGCATCTGCGTCTGCATGTCAACAGAGAGAGATGGAACGCTAGCATGACGTGTGAGGTTTAATGAAGGATGAGACCGTCCACCTGGTGGAGGATAGGAAGTAAACGGAGATTTGGGTACAAGAATTGGTTCGCTTGTTTGATGTTGTAGTTGTCGCCGAGGATACGAAGAGGTTCTGTGCAATTCTTTGGAATCTGAAAGTGTGGATGAAGAAGGATGCGGCTGTGAACTCCACCGTTTACCTTCTTGAATGTATTCAGCACCTAGAATAGACTGATCTCTCCAATTTAGATAGTCTGATTCCTGAGTCCAGTCTGCAGTTGAAGAACCTAAAGAAAAGGCATTAAAATGTTGAGTGCCTAATTAGTACTGTTACTAACATAATACCAAAGGTTGACATATTAATCAGAGTATACAACACAACACGACACGAGAAAAAAAAATTACAATATATGAAAGTAAGGCAGATTTAACGACATTAGTATTCTCCAATCACAAAAGTCCAGTTGCATTAATCACATACGAGATCTTCTGTAAATTATATGTATGAGTTCAAATATTCAAAATCGTGCTACACATACTAAATCATTCTCTTTGAACTATGTGTACTCCCTCTTTTGATAGGTGTTCCCTATACAACACAGGTAACTTACATAAAGAGGTGCTTATTTGAGAACCAAATGAGCCCAAGGAACAGCAGATGGTACATTTGTTTTTCCAAGTATTTTATTACAGGACAAAAAATACCATCAGAATTTCCTGGGACTAATTTAATTTTGATTTTCAATTTCTTTGATGTACAACTAAGGATTTAAGTATCCATCGGCACGGTCCGTATCCACCGTGCCGTATCGTGACAACAAGATACCGGCACGATACAGCCCCCGTGCCAATGGCGCAACTCAAAACCCTCTTTTTTTTAATTCACTAAGTAATTTTCTCAATAAAGTTCAAAAGATCTGATAAAGATACATAATAAACAATTAGAAAATTTTATTGCTAAAGAAAATAAATATTTCATGCCATTATGTGCCGGCACACATGTATCTTTTGTGGCTGGCACTCATCGGCACTACCTTTATATTGCTAGTGACGGCAACATGGCATACTTCAAGTAATCATTTCATCCCTATCATGTGCTTACTCAATAAAATGGTAACTTTTATCAACTTGGCACTATTGCTAATGTCAAAGATCGATTGAAGATTCTACCTAGCTGGAACATTAAAGAAGAATAACAAGAATGGAAGAGATACCAGACCAAGTAAAGGCAACATGCCAACCATATTGCTATTACAGTTGAACTTAAAAAATGTTGTAACCTAAAGAGTAATAAGACAAAAGAACCACTCACTTTCTCTAGAAAAAGATCTTCTATCACCAATAACCCCCGCATTCCTTGGTTCACCAACAGTTCTGTTCAACTGCAAGCCAGAAAGAATATTATTCAAAAGAAGGAAGCAAAGTGGCACAAGGCAAGCACAATTATGAAAGCACCATAAAAATCTAACTCAAAACACCACGCAATAACTGATCGAGGCAAGAAGACGAAAAAAAAACAAAAAACCAAGTCAATAGGAACAGAGTTCATTAACTACTTAAATTAAGTAGATGACTAAAACTGAGAATAGATTGTTGACAAAAATAGATGTAATGTACGCAATCAAACCTCCAATCTTCGATAGAAAGCAATGGTGTGATTTTAAATGTTTGCAAGCTCATAGGTCGAAATGCTGTGCCTAACGATGGTATGTATTTGAGAGAACAGTGAATAATAATCAATAAGAATCAGCACCAAATCACCCCCAAAAGAGGAAATCTTAAATAAATTCTACAACACAGAAAGTAACCCCTTCAAGTTCTCTCTCCACAAAATCAACAGCTATTTCAATGATTTTGTAAAATAAGTTCAAGAAACATTTGGTTAAGCATGTAAAATAAGAAATATCCAATAATTAAGTAATTCTACAGTAGATTTAAACCATTTTCTAGGAAACTTGTGAGATAATTCAGGAAAACTTTATTAAGAATCAATAAGGGATAAAAGGCCTTGATCAAAATTTGATTGCATGTGTACAATTTACAGACATTATTTATTTTTAGTAACTATGAGATAACGAAGGCAGAGATACGTGAATTTCCATAAATCTTTTCCACATGAACAGTAAAGTACTATAGAAGAATGGTCAGCAAATAACAACTATACCACAATTTGATCAAGAATTGGAGTTACAAAAAAAAAAAAAATGAAGAGAGAAGTTTTGAGGATAAGCATTTAAAACACCTAGAACAAGTTTGCATATATTATTATGAAAAATAAAACATAATAGCCAGCTAAAAAGAGTAGTCAATAACAACTAGAGAGCATACATATTTCAAAGAGAGAAAAATGAAACGAATTGGCTAAAAACTTTTTCTCACAACTGCTCTTTACTAACACAAATCTGCAATTGTCAATTATGAGAATATCAAGAAGAGGTGTAGATAACCAAATAAAATTCAAGTTATCGAGCATGATGCGCCCATCGAAGCTCTGAAAACTAATAATAATAAATCCTGACACAAACCTTTGAAAAAGTGGTTGCAAGATCGTCAATGTCAGACAACGAACTTAAAACTTCATCCTGCAAATGCAACAGAAAAAAAAAATCTTAAGACTTACTCGTAGATCGTCATAAAGCATCAAATGTAGTGCTAAGAAAGTAACCGGTAGCAATGTAATTATATAAGATAAATCTTGATGCATGTCTTCAGGATTTGGAAACTTAGTTCAATCAAAAATGTCACTTTAGTCTAAAATGCTCCGAAATCTTGCTTGCATGAAATGCCTAATGTTTCAAAAAATAACAGTAAATAGAAAGGTGTAACGTCAAGTATTCCATAGCTCAGAAAAAATAAAAAAAACCTTTAAAATGAGAGAAAGAGTGCATAACTCTAAACTTGGGAAGTAATAATGCATTTTATTCATTCAGCCGGCTGAAAAGTTCGAAAGGAGTTATTAGGACATTACTCAATTCAAGCAGAGAGACACTTCTATAAATATCTAACCTCTTCCTTATTGCCAACAGAAGAAAGACTGTATTCCTCATCATAAGGCCCACCAAATCCAGCAGCACCATCACGGGCATTAGCATCTCCTAAGCCCCCTAGTTCAAATTCGTCCATAAACTCATTACCAAAAAATGCATACTGTGAAGCATCAAAACAGTTCTCCTCTGCCAAAAACAGAAAGAAAGAAAAAAAAAGTTAAAACACATTATCAACTGACAAGAATAAACAGAAAAGATGAACATGCATAGTTCGGCAAACAAACATGCGCATTCATCTGGTGCATGCATGAACAGTATACCCAAAAAATAGAAAAATAAAACAGCACCCGTCTATTTAACAATCAAGGACGTGGAAGGTACAAGCAAAAGCTTGCTGTAATGATGCACAACATGAATTCACCAGCCCTAGAGAAACTAAGAATAAAAATAAAGCAACAAAAAACCACCAGCCCTAGAGAAACTAAGAAGAACGCACAAATTGAAACCACACGAAGAGTTAACTAGCAAACTTTGCTTAAATTCTTCTGTAGACTGAGATGGAGTGAATTATGATAACATTGCAACTGCAACAAACATAGAACGGTAACAGCCCTAAGTTCAAAATCAATCACACAATTAATTCCTCCTTTTAACCAAGGGCAAAGAGATTTAGGATGGCAACTACTGCTATAAATTGGCAGTCGCTCATAATTTAAGCTCGCCTAATTCCAACTAAATAGCTAGAAATTTCAGTCCCGAACAACCCCGAACAATGCCAAGAAGAATAATACATCACCAGGAATGTCATTCCAAACACTATTACACACCAATTAACACTCAACAAAGATATCCTCCTTCACATAAAATCAAACAATCCCCGATTTAACAGCTATAGGAATCTAGCAAGAAGTAATTTAAAAGCAGTACGGGCCAATTCCCAAACTAGGGAAAACCGCATAAGCAATCAATATATCTTGCAAGAGAACAACGAAGAAACATCAACAAATCTCAACATAAGACCACAATACTAAATCAATAATTAAAAAGAAATAATAACAAAACAGATCAAGGGGAGCGATTCGACCTTCCGCGGGGTCGCCAAACTCCCCGAGATCGGTACTAGGGCTAGGGTTCTGAGGAACCCCACCCTCGCCATCCGCTCCCCGCGTCATCTCGCCTCGAGCGCTAAAAACCTAGCACTGCGAGCAATCGAAGAGAGAAGTATCGCGGCCGACACTCGATTCCGATGACCACGAACATCTAGAGGCGAAGAGAGAGACACGGGGTTCCTCCGATCCGATTAGGGTTCCTCGCCACGAGATCTGCGATGAGGGACGAGAGAGAGAGAGAGGGAGCTCGGTGGAGTGGAGAACGAGGAGAGAGAAAGGAAACGAGTATCGTGAAGAGATCTATATAGAGAGAGAGTGGTTTCGTGGAGAGAAGAGTTTTAGCTTCCTTCCTCGATACTCACTTTCGCTCTCTCTCTCTTCCCTCGAGTAAAAAGAAGAACAAAAAAAAAGAAGAGAGAGAGAGAAAGAGATGATGCGACCCGGTGCAGGGGCGGTGGAGTGACATTTATGGGAGGAGGTGAAATAATGAGAAGTGGATTTATAGCTGGAGCCAAAATAAATAAATAAAATAAAATAGGTAAAAATGTACGAGCACCCCCTCCACTCGAGGACGTTCTGAAATAGCCTCCTTTACTTTTAATTCTTTATTTAAATTTTACTATTTAGTTAAGTTAAATGTTTTGTTTTTTATTTTATTAGTATTAGTGTATTTGTGAAAAAATTATCAGCATCTTTTCTTTTTTTTTTTTATTAAAAAAAATATATCGGTAGCAAAATTAAAAGCATAAAATACTAATTCCACCTCTCAAACTACTCTAATTATTTATTATATATTTTTAATTTATCAATTAAGATAATAAATTTAGATTTGAGAAACACTCAGTCACTTTAAAACTATATATATATATATATATATATATATATATATATATATATATATATATATATATATATATATATATATATATATATATATATATATATATAATAATGTAATAAAAAATGAAAATGGAACTGAATACAAAGGAGAATCCACAGTTATTCTCGTGAAAGATGCTTAATTTTGTGAAGGAAATAGAATATTCCATGTAGGTGTACGATGATGGTGATATTTAAAAAAAAAAAAAACAAAAAGAAATCTATTGAAATTATTGCACCACTCGGATAAGGTAACAAACAATACAGCAATTTAATTTTCCTGATTGTTTATGTGATGAACGAAGAAATTTAAATTTAATTGTATAAAATATATGGTTAAAAAAATATAAACAACCAAAATTTTAGTCGAGTTTACTTTAGGCTACTCCACTTTTTGAGCTCCACATTCTATATTCTAGATTTTTGTATGTTTTTTAATTTTAGATCGTGTTTGTTTTCCGAAAAATAAAATAAAAAATTTAGCAATCTAACAAAAAATAAAAAAATAAAAAAATAGATCTATCTGATGTGCATGTTTTGTTGGGTAGCTTGACTCACTCACTAGTTCTAATGATCTGGCTTTATTTTGTGACTATATGAAGTTCAGACTTTCAACTATGCCTTCTTGCAGGGAGTATCAAAGTCGTACATGTAGACCCTGGTGGGAGAATAAAGGAGAACTCATTTTTTTTATTTTTCAATCTTTTCAAAATAGGAAAAAAAATTTAGAAATAAAAATTTAAAGGATAACTCGTTAAACTCTATTCCATCCCTTCTGAAATAAGGTTTATATCTAAGGACACTAAATGATTTTTTTTTTTTTTTTTTTTTTAAGCTTATCATTCAATTTGAGATTATATTTACTAAAATATATTATTTACTAATTTTGTTTACTAAAATATACTATAAAATATAAAAAAAAATATATTTTATTTACTAATTATTATTTACTAAAATATACTATAAAATATAAAAAATTATTTTGTTTAGGTAAAATATAATTTATTATTTATAATTAAATTATCATTTTAATTAACTTATAATAATTAAAATTAATTTATATATATAGAAGGTAAGGATAAAATTGGCATTTTGATAAAAAATTTATCATCTTTTTTCACTATTCTCTATTATTCCATAATTTTAACCAAACATAAATTTTTTTATTCAAGATAATATCAACTTTTGAACCGAACACAATTTAACTTTTATACTTTATTATCCCGGAATAGCAAGCTATTTCAAATATAAAAAAAATTATACCTCTTAAATTTATATCCGAACCAAACGGGACCTATAGTATATATATATATATATATATATATATATATATATATATATATATATATATATATATATATATATATATATATATATATATATATATATATATATATAAAATTGAACTCTTATATTTTTAGAAATATCAATTTATTGGTACATGTAGGTTGTAAATTTTAAAATTAAATATATGTGGTTAGAATGATAGTAAATTTTTTAAGGTAAGTCAGTGGTTGGTTTAATAGAACTATCTAATAAATAAAATTAGTCAAATGAATAAATCTAGCAGTAAAAAACTTACAAATATTAATTGCTTGGTGCTTGTACAACCATAACAGCCGGACTATGTATATATATATATATAGAGAGAGAGAGAGAGAGAAAGAGTCCGGCTATGATGCATTTAAAAGCACCGGCACTTGGTACTTGTAGTCACCGTTAGATTTATTCCTTTAATCAATTCCACCTCTTAGATCATACTATTCCATCAACCATCCACTAAACCCAAAGAAACTACTATCATCCTAACAATACATTCCTTTATTCAAGGGCTAAAAACTCACAAGTATGAATTATCTTGTACTTTTGAAAGTATATAAGCTATACTCTCTCTCTCTCTCTCTCTCTCTCTCTATATATATATATATAGTCTTTAAATCATGTTATTCTACCGACCACCCAATATTTTTTTTTGGCCACAAATTTATAAGCATTAATAACTTAATATTTTTAGAAATATAGAAGCTCAAATTTCTCTCTCTCCCTCTCTCTTTATATATATATATATATATATATATATATATATAATTGAGCTCATATGCTTTTAAATGTACTAAATTATTTGTGCATATAGATTTTTAATTCTTAGATGAAAAGATGTGTGGCTAGAATAATAGTGGTCTTTTGGATTAAGTGAGTGGTTGGTATAATAGAATGATCCAAGAGATGAAATTAATCAAAATTGCTATATACTTGCTATATAAGTATTAATTGCAATTATAAGTATTAATTGCTATATACTTGTACAAGCATAATAACCATACTCTATATATATATATATATATATATATATATATATATATATATATATATATATATATATATATAACAAGAGAGAGAAAGAGAGAGAGTAAGAGAGTCCGGTTACTATGTTATCGATAGCACCAAATTTTCTACCCTTAGATCAATTCCTTTAATTATTTTCTTCCGTTAGATTTTACTATTTTTCCAATCACCCATTAAACCCAAGGGGTCCACTATTATCTCAACCACACATATTTTAATTCAATGGTTAAAAACTTAATAACACTAATTACTTGGTGCTATTAATAATATTCCAATATATATTTATATATATAGAATTAATTAGGCTAGAATACTATCGATAGCACCAAGCCATTGGTGCTATCAAGTTTTTAGCTGTTGGATGAAAAAATATGGGGTTGGGATTATAGTGGGCTCCTAGGGTTTACTACGTAGTTGGTTGAATAGTAAAAATCTCAGGAGACCACTATAATCCCAACCGCATATCTTTTCATCCAACGGCTGAAAACTTGATAGCATCAATTGTTTAGTTCTATCGATAGTATTCTAGCTGGATATATATATATATAATTAGGCTAGAATACTATCGATAGCACCAAGTCATTGATACTATTAAGTTTTTAGTCGTTGGATGAAAAAATATGCGGTTGGAATTATAGTGGGCCCCTAGGGTTTACTAGGCGGTTGGTTGAATAGTAAAAATCTTAAGGGACCACTATAATCCCAACCGCATATCTTTTCATCCAACGGCTGAAAACTCGATAGCACCAATTGTTTGGTGCTATCGATAGTATTCTAGCCGGACTATATATATATATATATATATATATATATAGTGTATTTGTATATTCGTGCATATTGACAATGATTACAAAACAAATATATTTTTATGACTAAATTAACTGGTAAACATATTGTCCATGGTGCAAGTAAAGTAGTATGTAGTTGCATTAAACTGCTGCTAATTCACAATTAGGTGCAAATTATGTTCCAAATTAGTTTGTAACTTGAAACACACTTATTCAAAAGCTAATTTATCTCCACTAGTCTTATTATTATTTTTTTGAGTTATTTTCATACAGTTTCTTATAAATATATCGAATAGCAGATATATTGATATAAAATTTAACTTTTTATATTTATTTTTTAAAAATATTTAAATTATTTATATATGTCCTTCTCTTTAATGCTTGTTGAAAAATATAGTTATCTATAAGATAAATTTTTAAAATTGAATAGTTAATGAGGTAAATTTATTTTTTTATCATTTTATATGTTTTTATATTATTTTAACAATTGAGATTTTTTGAATAACATATTTGAAAGAACAAGACTGATATTTCACATATAGTATATTAAAAAATAAATAGTGAATTAACTGTAATAAATTATAAGATATATATTAAGAATTTAAAATTTTTGAAAGAATAAATATGAAAAGTTAAATTTTATAAGAATATATATACTATTTGATATGTTTATAGAAAACGGTATAAAGTTAACTTTTCTTTTATTCTAAAAATCATACAAAATATTAATAAATTGGAAGCACTCTTTTAGAGGATGACTAGTAGAGTTTTAATATTTTTTGTTATTTTAGACTTTGCAATAATTTTTTAAAAAATTTTATTGGTATGTCCCAAATTAAATATGATGTATATTTTACATTCCACTCATTTTAGAATATAATAAAATTTATTAGTTATTTTGAAATAATTAATAAATAAATTTTTATTATAAAATAAGTGAGATATATATATATATATATATATATATATATATATATATATATATATATATATATATATATATATATATATATATATATATATATCGTATATTTATTTTTAGATGCAGGAGAATAAGACCACACCAGGTCCGAATGATGTACAAATTTATTTTTAAAAAAAATATATATTTTTTTATGTTAAAATTATTTTTTAAAATATATTATTCGGACACTTGTGTGAAGATTTTTAATTAAATATTAGCGAGTCACGTGCTTAGCACCCGCCAAAATATCCTCTTCCCTTTACCGCCTCTTTTTCTCGCACGTGCGCCGTTTTCGAGCCTGTGAACCCGCATCCCTTCTCCTCGTCGCTCGCTCGTCCCTCTCCTCGTCTTCTTCTTCTACGCCCGCTGCGGCCACCACAAGCATCTCGATGGCCGTGGCTAGGGTTTTGGGATCGGCTCTTCTAGGGTTTACTCGTACCCCTTCCTCCGCCTCCTCCTCCTACTCGTCGTGCTCCTCCTCCCCTCTCCTCCTCCAATGGCAATGGCGCCGCCTCTTCTCCTCCTCCTCCTTCTCCGCCTCGCGCCTCAGCATGAGCCTCAAGGCCGGTATCGTCGGCCTCCCCAACGTTGGCAAATCCACTCTCTTCAACGCCGTCGTAAGCTTCCCCGCAAAACCCCACCCAATCTCAAATCTTAGCTCGCTACACTTCGCAGAGTCACTTCGTTTCCATTTATCGTTCAAATCGATGCCCTTGTAGATAAACTTGTTTCCACTTCTATTCTTTGATGTACTTCGTAAGGTAGTGAGTCTTTACAGTTTAACTAGTACGCAATGATCTGTTTGATGTTTTGTCTCTGAGAGCTGAATTTTGTACGATGGATGATATGATGATATGTTAGTATTTATAGTTGAACTTTCTTAGATGTTTCAATAATTCATGACTTTTAGGTTGAGAATGGGAAAGCGCAGGCCGCCAATTTCCCATTCTGTACGATAGAGCCAAATGTTGGCATTGTTGGTGTGCCAGATTCGCGCTTGAATGTGCTTGCGGAGCTGAGTAAATCACAAAAAGTTGTTCCGGCATCGATAGAGTTCGTTGATATCGCCGGCCTTGTCAAAGGAGCCAGTCAAGGAGAGGTATAATGATTTTTATGCTTTAAGATGCAATCCTGCATATTCAGCATTTTTTGATATATATGGAGACTTTGTACTATGGATAGGTCCAATTTGTGGCCTCTGTAGGTACATTTGCATGCATCAAGTTTGCAAGTGAGTAGTGAAGTATTGGAGCAACCTTTTTTATTTCGAACTGCTACCTTGATTATCGCAATCTAGAACAATGGTTGTTCATCTTTCTGCTTGTGCGCTCTTTTCGGTTCGTTTATAGTTATATTCAGCACGAGTCCGTTCAGAATGACGGTCTGTAAATTTGTATGCTGAAACGTTGTTGTGTTATCATTTTGATGCCATTATGTGCAACTATCCTAACTAAGCTGATTTTCAAGGATGAGATATACGAAGGCAACGGTGGCCCATAATGCTAAGTTGGTAACTATACTCATTATCAACTTGCCTTGTCATATTGATAATTAATTATCCTTCCCAGTAGAAGTATGCTATTTTTGATTGGAGTGGTTTGTCTTCATTTAGGGCATATAGTTGACCTCTAACCTCCTAATACTGATGTAGTGTATCTTACACTTTCACTGTATTGAAATTTCAAGGACTCGAGCTTCTGAGAGGAATACCTTTTTTCGCTTGTTATGCTTTTGGTGTATGGTGTACCGTGGCCTGTTATTATATAGATGAAGTGTTTGTTGACTCAAGTGTGACTTGATAACTGTATCATCTAGTCCAGTTTATGAAACTGTATAGTGAATCATGTTGTAATGGAAAATAAGTTATTTTCACTCTCTTACCCTAGTATGTTCACCTGTATTTAGATATATTGTGATTTTTAGGGTTATTCTAGCATATGGATGCTTATTTCTATTGTGTTCTTCTGAGTGGATGCTTATCTTACAGGGATTAGGGAATAAATTTCTTTCACACATCCGTGAAGTGGATTCCATACTCCAGGTTATTTTCCTCACAATGTGCTCGTTCTTTCTTTTACCTTGTACTGTGCATCTAAATTTTGTGTTAAACTGATGATCTGCATTTATTTGATATCGATAATTATAATCGTGATGTTAAAAACTTAGTGGATAAGGTGATATTTATTCTTATGTCTATGCTAGTAAGGTGTTAAAAAATATGTATTGGCATAGCTTCATAATGAATGTGAGATCCTTACAATGTAGCTAATAGTGTCCTTCATTTATCTACAGTCAGAAGTAGATGATGCTGGTACTTCACTAGTTGTGGATGTTTATCACAATTAGTTTAGACATTTTTTGGTGTTTATTGGGTTTAACAGGTAGTGCGCTGCTTTGAGGACAATGACATTGTTCATGTGAATGGGAAAGTTGATCCAAAATCAGATATTGATGTCATCAACTTAGAGCTGGCTTTCTCTGATCTTGACCAGGTATGAAGGTAATTTCTACTAAAGAAATTTGGTCACAGTTCTTGTTTTCTATGCTGGAAGTCCTGTAAATATTCCTTCTACTGGTATGACTGATATATATCTTTATTAAGAAGTGCAGATAGAGAAAAGGTTAGAGAAACTTAAAAAAGGAAAAGCAAAAGACTCTCAGTCAAAACTAAAGGTAAACTATACAAAATATGGAGATACGTTGCAAGTCATTGTGTTTCTGGGCTTTCACATAATTGTCAGATTAATAATTTCAGGAGGAAGCTGAGAGGTCAGCACTTGAAAAAATTCAGAAGGCTCTAATGGATGGAAAACCTGCAAGATCTGTTTCATTGACGGATCTTGAGAAAGAATCTATACGGCATCTCTGTTTACTAACAATGAAACCTGTGATATATGTGGCTAATGTGGCTGAGTCTGACCTTGCGGAACCTTTTAGTAATCTTCACGTCAAGGATGTGGAAAAGCTTGCATCAGAGTTGCAATCTGGCGTGGTTACAATTTCAGCACAGGTTTTGTTGATAATACTTGACTAAATGTCCATTTGATCACAAAGTGATCTCCAGATCATATAATTTTGTTGCTATATATCAGTCTGCTGTCCTAGAGACACCTTTTGATTTTTTTTTGTAGATATGAGTTCCATCAGTCGTTGCCTAAGCATTACATGTATTTAAGTTTATATTGCTCTGTTTCTGTACCAGCAACCTAAAAATAGTGCTCTGTTTCCGTACATGCAATTGATGGCTAAAGTATATAGGTGGCGTGAACTGAAGTTTTGGTTGAACATCTGCATTTAAAGGCAAAGCAGATACATATGGATCAGTAATTTACTAATTTCTGTACAATCATATCCTTAAACTGATATCTACGGTTAATAATGACAAGAAATATTGAATCCTTTTTATTTTATTTTATTTTTTCTGAAGAAGCTTATAATGATAACATATCAGCTTCCCGGAATTATAATGTGATTCGTGCAAAAAATTCTTCTTAGTTTTTGTTGCACTTCATGAAATTGTCAACATGCTCTGTAAGCCACACATACTATATAAGCTTCTCTTTAGGACATGGAATCAGCTTTGTTTTTTATTTTTGGAATCAAATTAAGAATCAGAAGGGATGTTTTGGTGCATATTTTTTCAGTTCTTTATCCTGATTGGTTATTAGGTTGAAGCAGAGCTGACTGAACTTCCCTTAGATGAGAGAATTGAGTACTTGAAATCACTCGGTGTTGATGAAAGTGGACTAGGCAATCTTATAAGAACGACGTATAATCTTTTGGGTTTGAGGACTTATTTTACATCAGGTGAAAAGGTGAAGCTTCTAAGCTACCATTCCTATATGATATTAAATCCTCAATTAGGTATCAGCTCATGTTTGTTTTGTGTTCTGCCTTCCCTTCAGGAAACAAAAGCTTGGACAATACTTTCTGGTTGGTTTTCTTCTCTACTTACCTACTATTTCTTCCTATTAAACGCGGTCAATTTGTAACTAATAATTTTTTACAATTAGGTATGACGGCACCTCAAGCTGCAGGGGTTATTCATTCGGACTTCGAGAAAGGCTTCATTCGAGCAGAGACTGTGAGTATCAGGTTTCTTGATATGTTGGATTCTTGCTAATTTGGGCTGCTGAAGCTACATGTGAGATGCGGCAGCATGCTGCCTTTCCCTAGAAAAAAAAAAGCTACATGAGAAAATTTGATAAGGTCCTCCAATAAGCAGCGCAATTAAATGATGCTGATGCCCCTGGTTTTGCTAATTTAGGGTGGCAATGAACAACCAGCAGCTTTAGCAAAGCAAAGCATGTTAGGTTTTTTTTAAGAGAACATATACATCAATCTGTTTTGGCTTGGAAGACAAGGGCTTTTGGTTTGATTAGTACTTTGAAAATGCAAAAGGCAATCATGTTCTGTGAGCATTTATTTAGAACTACTTCTGTGATGGAGAAGAGCCACTGTTTGGCAAACAGAAAATTCTGTAGCTTCTGTTTTCATGGATTGCCGTAATGAGTTTTGTGACTTCCAAAGCAGCATCTCTGATTTGGGGCTTCTGAAGCAGTGCTTTTTGGCTCCGGCTGTTTGGAGAAGCACAAACTGCTTTTACGTAAAATCCCTCCTACAGCTTCTGTGCGGAGCTGCAGTATGCTTCAAATTGGAACTGCTTTTGGGTTCCAGAAGCGCATTCCAGTAGGTCCGTAGCTGATCAAAAGTGACAATAACCTGGCAGGTATCCTATGAAGATTTTGTTGCAGCTGGTTCTCTAGGAGCAGCAAGGGAAAAAGGGCTAGTAAGATTGCTCTTTCCAATAAATCCAACTATTAGTTACTTTTGAGACAAATTACATAGGTAGAATAATTACATTAATGAATAAATTCTTCTAAATGCAGTTGAGATCGGAGGGAAAAGATTACCTTGTACAGGAGGGAGATGTTATGCTTTTCCGTTTCAACGTCTGATAATACCTTCAGTAAGTAACATTTGCTCATTTATTCGTCAGGCAATCTTGTGTGAATTCCCACATGGTCGCCCTCATGATTTCATAAACCATAGAGTGATGTGCTATGCGGGACAAGTTGAACACTTGTTTTTGACAAGAGGGAGGACAATACTTTTACTGTGGTGTTGTATTCTTGAAATAGAACATGCAGCATATTAGCAAAATTTCATAAAATATTGTCCTGTAAAACTTTGGAAAACATGCTTACTAGATAAGATGAATAGCTGCAAACTCTGTGCGCTTGAATCGGAAGCTTACAGGACACAAAATAATGTATCTTAAAACATTGGCTTAAATAATGACATTGGTAGTGAGTTATGGTCTTTCTTCAGAGTAAAGCTTGGACTTAAGCCACCATTAATGACATAGTGGATAATAATGGAGCTTTTAGAGGAAGCTGTATTACTTTTGATTTCTGAAGCAACCTTGTTGGAACTCACTTGCTGCACCCTGTTAAATTTCACTTTTTGGGTCCTTAGTACCTGTTGATTATAATTAGGTTCATGTTGATGGAACTAAACCTGATCTGGTGGTTATAAAAGCGGGACATTCCTTTCCTTTCCTTTTTTATTTATTCTCCTGAAAAGTAGTCAACCTACTTAGGTGCTGCTTTTCTCATTTTGCTGATTGGTCTTGATCAGGCAGAAAGTAGCTATACCTAATCAGTCGCTCGTTGGTCTTATGTCGGATTGGGGTATTTAAGCATCTTAAAATCCGTTTTAGGATATGTAGCTATTAACTAGTAATTCATTAAAGTCAAATAACAACACTGTTTTAATTAAATTTTTTGTCTATTCATTTTCAAGGTCTGTAGCTTATGAGTCGGATTATAATATAAGATAATATATATACTGCTGTTAGATCTCATATTGCACCGCCAATCACCAGAAAAACCCGTTGTAATTGGTCATTATAGAGCAAGATTAACCAAAGCGTACAAAACAAGTCTTTATTAGGAATCCCAAGTAAATTCATGCGTCACATGGGCGGAGAAATTGTAGTGCACGGGCCACTTTAGCTTATCGACTGTTTCCTTTTGCCCATGCGCGCGGTTGCAGCTACGGTCCAAACCCGAGGTCGGGTCTGAGCCTGACCCATCAACCTCCAGACCAAACCGAAACCGACCCGAGGCAAAACATTCGAAATTGGTCCCACGCGCCCGTTACCCACCGTAGGACTAGACGTGCGGTCGTTGGGCCCGCCACGGCATGTAGGAGAAAACCTGGACCATATCTCCAACGTCTCCAGAGGGCCTTGTTGGGTCCCAAATTGGTTCTTCTCGTGGACCTGGGCCCCTGTCAAAGTAGTAGCCTGGACCACCTATCACCCGTCGACATATTTGGACTCGGACCGAAGCTTCCGGAGCCGTCCTGTTTTTTTTTTTTTGCGTGTAAATTGGGCTTCTCGACTTTGGAGGTTAAGCTTTAAACTTGTAAAACTTAAAAATGCACCCCTATTAAGATCATTGCATGGGTCGGATTTACTAGACTTAGTCAGAATGTAATTAAATAGCTGCTTAAATAATTCTTAATAATCTTAGTGTTGGATAATTTGACCACGGTTACTTGTAGTAAAGTATGTGTTAAATATAAAACTACAAGTTGTTCAATTTACAACTATTCTTAAGTCTTAACTACTACGTAGCTAATTAATGCACACTTTAGTTAATTTTAAGGCTTACCTAATTTTGTATAGGTGGGACCTAACATTAATGATGGGCTTAGGACCCATATGGGTTGGGTTAGCTTCGTTAGGTCGCAGGAATGGGACCAATCCCCTTCTTTGTTATTTGAATACAGCGATGTAGCACCCACCATATTACAAATATATTCATTTGACAATGATACTAACTAGGCCAGCTCGAGTGTATATTAAGTTACGCTTGCTCATGTCACTTGTATATCATTTATCCCCCCCCCCCCCCCCCCCCCCCTCTCTCTCTCTCCCTTTCTCAGAAGATGAAGAAGATAAGTGTGATACTTCGGAAGTGCAGGAGCCTCTCGAAGCTAGGGAGATCCTCTTCCTACAGCAGCTTACGGTCGCAATCCGCTAGAGACGAGGATTTCTGGGACGCCGCTGTGTTGAACGACGAAGATGAAGATGACGAAGCCGTCGTGTTCGTGGGTAGCTCGAGACGCAGATACGTCATACGATCGAAGCACTTGAATCACCCGCTGCTGAATGCTCTGATCGATCGGTCGGAGGGGAATTCGGAGGATCGAATATCGGTGAGGTGCGAGGTAGTTTTGTTCGATCACCTCCTTTGGATGCTGGAGAACGCGGACCCGGAGGTCGACGCCGACGACGGCGCGCTGCAGGAGTTAGCAGACCTTTATGCCTACTGATTAAATTGCGCATATGAAGTGTTCATGATGAATTTTGATGGCCAAGTAATATGGTTTTGGGTGATGGAGTACTTATGTAGTGTATTTTCACATATATTCTAATTAACTTTGGTAATTAAATACCATAATGCATGCTTTGCATGGCACGTGGTCATTGCCGATCCATTAACCAAAAGTAATAAAACCAAGGTCGTTAACTCTGGCTTTGGTTTGTTCATATTATTACACGTACTCCTGTTTCTCTGCTCTCGCTGTGAAATCCACATTAATTTTTGTTGCACTACATATGCAAAATTTTTATGGCATTTGTATGTGCAAAAATAGTGGTTGAGATTGTGGAAACGTGCTACTCTCTGGCGCCAAACGTACAAGCGTACGCGCGCAAGTGCATGAATTATATAATTATATATTATATATATTAATGATTTGTAGATTTTATAATTTAATGAGCTTAGTTGGAGAGGTATATTAACTCCTTTTATTCAAAAAAATATAAATGAGAAGTATAAACATCGAGATACAATTTGAACGATATTTAACCATCGCATTAAAATCCCGTGAAAAAAAAAAAAAAAAAAAAAAAAAAAAAAACCCAATGCTGATGAAGCTTATAGTGGCGCCGCCGCGGCTCGCGATGCGATCGTCGTCGTATCGAAAAGCCGCGTTCTCCACCGCAGCTGCGGCTGCGGCTGCGGCCGCAACGCGATTCCAAGGCGGCGTTTCGATGGTGCAGGGCGCTTCTCGAGGAATCGGCCTCGAATTCGTATAATTTTTTTGTGACTTTTTATTTTATTTGATTTTTTTTAATTTGGTGTTAAAATGAATGAAATATCCCTCAACTCCGAGCCATTTTGAGACAGATATATAGGTTTGCTTTTTTAACTTATTTATTATATTTGCATGCCAACACTCTCTCGAATGATGTTAATTTTGATCTGAGCCATTGCTATTACATGAATTGGGAATTTACTTAGATTCAGTGATGATTCTATTAAATTTGCTGGTTTTCTCCGGTTTTTAGCTAATGAAATCGAAGAACAAGTAGCTAAACAGAGCAGTAAATTGTTAGCAAAAGTTTCAATTTACATGGCAGAAACTAGGGCATCACAATGTATACAAGTCAGTTGAAACACAAAGTACATATAAATGCGTATGAACTTGGTATTCTCAAATTTTGTAGTGTGCATGATAGATGTATGCATGATAGGTGAGGCAATTGTTGAAGAGGAGTGAAAAGGGGCGTGTCGTCGCGACATGTCGGAATCCCGACGGCGCAACCGATCTTCTTAAATTGAAAAAAGACTACGAAAATCGCCTTAACATACTCCCGCTGGACTCGACGAATGAAACCACCATAGAAGTACATTTTTCATCATTTCAGAGACATATTCCTGTGTCATTTTTTCTTTGTATAGATATATATTTATAACATTTCTATGTCACTTTAGTTTTTTTTTGTTTCTGGCAGGCGGCGGCAAGCTCCGTCAGCAAAACATATGGATCGCTTAACCTACTCGTTAATACCTCGGGAATTCTTTCGATACCTAATGTACTCCAACCAGGTTCGCGGATCTAATTCTCGAAACTTTGCATTCGTTCGATCGCTAGGTGAATTCACGATCGTGTTCGCTGAAAGTTTTTTAAGTTCATGATGGTTTCAGAAACAACGCTGAGCAAAGTGGAGAAGTCGTCTTTGCTGCTAACTTACGAAGTTAATGCTGTCGGCCCAATCCTAGTGATCAAGGTAGAGAGTATTCAGTAATTGCTTTCAGCTTCTGCTTAAGAGAGAAGTGCTTCTGATCTGGCTTATCAGCTGGAGAATTTGCTCATAACCGATTTCGACTCTGAAATTTTCGGACTATGTTACGACTAATATGCGGAGAAATATTTAATAGCACATGTGGCCGTTACTGAAGGCGGGTGGAGGCTCTGGAACGGAGAGAGAATTCGCCGTGGTCGCAAACTTGAGTGCTAGAGTGGGTTCCATCGGAGACAACGGTTTGGGGGGATGGCATTCCTATAGAGCTTCAAAAACAGCACTAAATCAGTGTATGTAATTTAGCTCGATTTCTCTTTGCTTTCTTTGATGATGTATTTTATCAGCATCAGTATTATAATTGTTATCATGACGCTGCGTACACTTAGCTTCATACCTGCAACTTATAGTACTAACTGAAGAATTTTCAGAATTTCAAGTGCGAGAGTATCAATATTGTAGGAGGGTACTATGAATGGAAATATATGGCCTCAAAACCAAGAACTGGAAATAGTGTTCTTCGCCAGAATGGTCTGGGTTATAAGAAATTGCCGATAAAGATTCATTCTTCTGAATCAGTTGTTTCTGTACTGATAGAATTAAAGGAAAAGGAGGTACTTTCCGATAATTGTATAGATTGGTCCAATTTACAGAATCATTTGTTTATATCTGCAGTGACGAAAACTGTATCTGTGGAGTTTGCTCGGAAGAAGGATCCAATTGTTTGCATTCTATTGCATCCGGGAACTGTCGACACCGACCTTTCACGACCGTTCCAGCGAAATGTACCGGAGGGTAAGCTTTTCACCAAAGAATTCTCTGTGCAAAAGCTCCTGAATATCATCGACAATGTTAAGAGAAGCGATAATGGAAAGTTCTTCGCTTGGGACGGTCAGGAAATTCCTTGGTAATCCCTTCGTCAGTGCGATGAAAAAGCGTTCTCGGGTAACTTTGAAGCTCAATAGTCAGAAGCATGATTTGAATTCATTATCTCCGTACTTTCTCGCCTCTGTATCTCTGTAAGTTTTTGTTTTTTTTTGAATTGTTAGTTGAGTACTACATCTGAAGTCAAAAGATTTATAAGGCAGTAATTTTTTTGTACTGACACACAATATGCTGACACTGAGACATTTCTATTCAATTTGTTGCCTTCAATTTATTCTTCTGTTATTTTGTGCCAAATAGTGATTATCAGTGGGTAATTATTTTAATTTTATTTTTTAAATTTATCAGAGTAAAATCATTCGATAAAAAAATAAAAAAAAGTGAGGTGTGTTCAGAGTCTAATATAATTAAGAGGTCTCCACACATTTTTCATCATCTTCTTAAACTATTGTAATTTCTAAACGCGGGCGCAACGCATAGCTGAGACTCCTCCATGTATGAGGAGCCGAGAATCTCTATCCAAACTAGTTAAATCGTGCGGCGACGTCGCCTCCGCATCCCAACTCCACTCCCTCCTCCTCCGCAGCGGCCTCCTCGACGCCCCCGACTGCTTCTTCGCCACCCTCCTCACCGCCTCCTACGCCCGCGTCTCCTCCTCCTCCTCCTCCTCCCCCGCCGCCGCCCACAAGGTGTTCGACGATATCCCCCACCCAAACACCTTCCTCTACAACGCCCTCCTCCGCGCCCACTCCCGCGCCCGCCGATGGCCCCAAACCCTCCGCCTCTTCCGCCGCATGACCGAGTCCCTCCCTTTCGATGCCTTCACGCTGCCGCTCGCTCTCAAAGCTTGCGGCGCCCTCGCCGCGCGGGTCCACGGCAAAGCCGTGCACGCCGCGGCGGTGAGGACCCGTTTCGCCGTTTCCGATGTGTTCGTGGGCGCGGCGCTCGTTGAGATGTACTCTAGGTGCGGGGACATGGGTAGTGCTCTCAAGGTGTTCGACGGTTTTCCCGAGCCGGATGTCGTGCTCCGCACTTCGGTGGTTTCTGGCTACCAGCAGAATGGTTGTGCTGAAGAGGCCGTGTCGTTCTTTTCCCGCGCCGTGGTCGGAGAACGCGTGGTTCCGGATCCGGTGACGCTCGTTAGTTTAGTGTCGGCTCTCGCGCAGTTGGGGGACATCCGTTCCGGAAAATCGTGCCATGGGTTTGTGATTAAGATGGGCTTTGACTATGATCTCTCACTGGCTAATTCTATTCTGAATCTGTATGTGAAGTTGGGTGCAGTTGGAATTGCGCAGAGGCTGTTCGGCATGATGTCTAAGAGAGACGTCATCACGTGGAGTTGCATGGTTTCATGTTATGCTCAACACGGAGATCCTTCGCAAGCTCTTAAAGCGTATAAGATGATGGTTGAAGCAGGATTAGAGCCCAATTCGATCACTGTGGTTAGCCTTCTTCAGGCGTGCGCAATCGCTTGCGATCTGAATGAAGGTAGGAGGGTGCATGAGGTTGCTGTTCACAAAGGTTTTGAATCGGAAACATCGGTTTCCACTGCTCTTATCGATATGTATATGAAGTGTTCGTGCTGCGACGAGGCAATGGATCTCTTCCGCCGGATGCCAGAAAAGGATGCCGTCTCTTGGGCTGCAGTCATTGGTGGTCTTTCTCAAAATGGTATGCCTGGTGAGTCATTGAAGCTATTCCAAAGCATGCTCTATGATGGATTAAATGTCGACGCAGTCGTAATAGTAAAAGTTCTCAATTCGTGCTCGCAACTAGCTATTCTTCACCAAGCCCTTTGCTTCCACAGCTACTTAGTCACGTCCGGTTTCGATTCTAAAGTGTTTGTGAGAGCTGCGCTCATCGATATGTACTCAAAATCCGGAAGCCTGGAGAGTGCAGTTCAAGTGTTTGAAACGATGCCCGACAAAGATGTGGTATTGTGGAGTTCGATGATCGCAGGTTATGGAATCCACGGCCTTGGAAATCAGGCAATCTCGACCTTCGATCGCATGATCCAATCATCAATCGAACCCAACAGCGTAACATTCGTCTCGGTCTTGTCAGCATGTAGCCATGCAGGTTTGGTCGAAGAAGGAAAGAAGATTTTCGAAAGCATGAGCGGGGTCTATGGCGTCCGTCCCAATTCAGATCACTGTGGCATTATGGTTGATCTCCTAGGCCGAGCCGGAGAGCTACAAGATGCGATGGCAATAATTGAAGGCATGAACTGTCCGGTCGGCCCGCATACTTGGTGTGCTTTGCTTGCGGCCTGTAGAATGCATCACAACACTGAGATTGGCGAGTTGGTCGCGAGTAAATTGCTCAAGCTGAATCCTGACCATAGTGGGTATTATAGTTTGGTATCTCATATCTATGCATTTGATGAGAAGTGGGAGAATGTGAAAGATGTCATGGGTGTGGCAAAGGATAGAGGATTAAGGAAATCACCAGGTTGCAGTGCTATAGAAGAGGTTGGCAGTAAGTCCACTGCATCAAGAATAGTGAAGGAATTGTGATTTGTATATAAGAGACGATAACTCCCGACAAAAGTAGTGCTCAGGTGTTTGAGAATTTTGAAATTCTGACACTTTTGCTGCAGCGAGAAGCTGTAACGAACTACAACTCTCTTTAATCGCAGTAGGAAGCTGTTAAAGGTTAACGAAAAAGAATGCCCTTCGTGGCATCAATTGTTTTGATATGAGCAACTTTGTCTCATATCTTATGCTAGTTATGAGTTTTCATCTGTTTTTGAATTTGATCATGGCGAGTGTTCGTACAAGAGAACCTGGTGCGGAAATCAGGCCTCGTACAATGTGCTAGGCACAATATTACAGCACACGGAGTTTGCTTGTGGTAATTAGTAGCTATTTAAATTTGGTAAAATTATTAACAAATTATTAAGATAATATATTATGATAATTAAAAATATAATAAAACTAATAAACTGGTCTAGTTCTATTCGAGCATACAAAGGCTAGTCCAAAGCCTGGGGTTGGGGGTGTTTCAAAACGACGTACAAATCCCACCCACCGTATTTTTTGAGCGACAAAGAAGAAAAGGCGAGGCGCTGAGGGAGCGGCGATGGTCGACTCCTCCTCGTCCTCATCCTCCGCTCTTTTTTAAGCTCCGCTTCGCCATCGTCGTCTCCCCCATAATCATCATCATCGTCTCCTCTCGACTCCTCAACAATGGCCTCCGCCCTCCTGAGCCGCGCCCTCGCGGGGGGGCTCCGCTCGATCCGGCCCTCGATTCGCCCTTCGCGCGAGGCGACGAGGTTCTGCGGCCACTTCTCAAAGGAAACTCTCCTTCCCTTGCTTCGTTACGCATCACATCTCCTCCTTGTTTTGGGGTTTCTGATCCCGCCGGTCTCTGCTCATATCGAAACTGTTGTCAATTCGTGTTCTTGATATGGTTTTTTGTGGGGCTTGATTAATTTCCATGGGCGATTTTAGGTTTTAGGCTTTTTAGAGTTTGATTTCTTGGGTAATCGCACGTGCGTTCACGTAAAGTTTCGAAACTGCGAATTTATTCACGCAAAGCTTAATCATCACCAAGATACGCAACTTTGTCCTGCCAAGGTTGTGCCTTTGAAAAAAAGAAAAAACTTTTTTTTTAAGATTTGTTGAGGGTTTAGGATTTAGGGTTTATGTGGAATTGTGTGGGAGTTACAGCGGAGTTAATTAGAATGAAAAATGACGTTATAAGTACGTAGAAAATACTAATTCAAAATTCAAGTGATCATATTTATAGAAGTCAACTTAAACTGATCAAGTACGGGAGGGAAATAATTTGCCAAGAGGCATATATTTGATTGTAAAAGCTTTTGAGGGATAAATCTACAATGCCACTACTTTTCAGATATATATATATATATGCATTTAAAAAATTTATTTTTTCTTTCGGACTATTTCATGCTTTAAGTTAATCATGTGAATATTTTTTTGCTATGTTCTTATCCACAGAATAAAGCGTCTTATGTCCATGCGCACGGTTTATCTTTTGTTCCCCCATCTTTTGGGTTTTCTCGATGCAATGTAACTGCTTCATCCGGCATGAGACTGAGTTCATCGGCGATTCATTCTGTACCGCATAATGAACCCGTTGTTTCTACTGAATGGCTTCATGCCAATCTCAAAGAGCCAGATGTAAAGGTATACTTATATTTCCACTTTCGATTTGTATATTAGTAGGTAATGTTATGCTGTAATCTGCTACTAGGTAATATCTTGCAACAGATATTTCTTTGGTGAAGTGTTCTGGTTATAACTTATAATCTTGTGTTTTATTTTATAGATATTGTGGGTAGTAAATGCATGTGAAGTGTGAACAAAATTTTGTTTTTTGAAGACATTACCGTTATAGTAATCATTCTTTTGCAATATCATTCTTTAAGCCTGCAGGCCTTATGGTTCTAATGTGGTCAAAACTGTAGTTAATGTGCTTATCATGCTTGAGATATTTTTTAACCAATCTTTGAAACTGATGATGCTAATTATTAAACTATGGAGATATTGAGTAGTTTTTGTTTTTTTCTATGTATTTCTTAATGTTTGGCCTTTTATTCTCTCAAAGGTGTTGGATGCGTCTTGGTATATGCCCAATGAGCAGCGGAATCCGCTTCAAGAATATCAGGTAAAAGCTTCTTTGGTGAGATTTACGCCCTTACGGGGTGTGTATGTCAAAGATATATCTAAAGTTAGCCTTCTAGTTGGCATACAAAGGATGTTTGCAAATGCTTTGTGCATGCCAACTTTCAGGCTCAGCTTACAATTTTGGAAATGGTGCAAATTTCTAGCCTTTAATGTTATTAACTGCCCTTTTTCTGTTACAATCAGGTGGCCCACATTCCGGGTGCTTTGTTCTTTGATGTTGATGGAATTTCGGACAGAACAACTAATGTAAGTTTAGCATTTCAAAGATTTTTTGTTACGCCTCATCTCTCATGATGTGGATGACTAATGTTAGTGCTTTAGCTTTTATAATGTCAGATTGGCATCTCCCAGATTTGCTTGTAATTGATTTTCCTATTCAGACGGGTGTGTCGAGCTCTTATTAAACTATCTAAAAGATTTAGTTGCATAATTAAGATAAATTCATATACAAGTATCTATGAGCACTCTGCTGATTTCCTGAACTCGACAACGATTGTTTCTTGTCTTCGGTTTATTTTCTATTCGTCTTCTTTGGATCTGAAATAGTTGAGCATAGTAATTGTCTTTATGAATGATAACTTTCTTTTGGCACTATATGTGGACAAGTAACATGAAAATTTAATGACTTCCATTTCTTCCTTCCTATCCCAACAAATGAGGAATGCTGGACTGGTCACTATCCATCACTTTGTTCTGCTCATAGACCTGCTGTAATGATCTTTTTGCTCTTGTCATTGACATTACAAAACATAGTGATGACTCTGTTGATACTACTAACTATTGTGCAGTTCTCTTTTTTTCTTTATTTCAGTCTTTTACTGTTTCTTGAAGTTTTATCTTGAGCATGGCCACTAACTTTTGCGTCTTCGAAGCAGTTGCCTCATATGCTGCCGTCAGAAGAAGGTTTTTCTGCTGCTGTTTCTGCTCTTGGTATCTATAATAAGGATGGAGTAATTGTTTATGATGGAAAGGGGTTATTCAGTGCAGCTCGTGTTTGGTGGTAAGCATTTTCCTTCAATTTAGATTGTATCAGATGCTCACGATTATCATATTTGATGCTAAACGAGAAGTTTTTCTTATTGAACTCCTCATATTCTTCTGAGAAGCTCTACCGAATACAAAAACTTCGTTGGAATATTTTATCACTTTGTAAATGGGTTACATCGTACGTCTTCATAGTTCATAAATCTATTTGAGAAATAACTCTATATGATTTTTTACCTTATCACTTTATATTGTTTGAGAACTTGTAAAAAAAAATTCCCGAATTGGAAACTGCCAATGATGCTTTGAATAAAAATAATATAAGCGCTTGAAAATTTATGAATTAAGTTGTGATTTCTGCATTCTATCTACACGGAAAAATAGGTGTTGTCGTGTTATCCTTTTCATGAGATGATCGCTAAGTTCCTTTTTTTTTTTGTCGGGGACAAATAATAGGATGTTTCGAGTCTTTGGACATGAAAAGGTTTGGGTGTTGGATGGAGGTTTGCCACAGTGGCGTGCTTCTGGATATGATGTTGAATCTAGTGCCTCTGGTGATGCAATTTTGAAGGCCAGTGCTGCTAGCGAAGCAATTGAGAAAGTATACCAAGGACAACCAGTACGTTATTTGAAACTTCTAAATTTGTGAATTACTTTATCTTATTTTCTAGGCAAATCTCTTTATTTGTTCATGAATTCTGTCGTAACATGCATTCCTATTTTCTGCACATGCTTATTGCTTGCTGAGGTTTTACAGTCTACTAGGGGTGCCAATATGTGAGTATACCAATATTTTCTTTTTTCCAAGAGCTTTTTATAGGAAAATCAGATATTTAGAGTAGAGAAAGTTTTTAAGACAAAAAATGATAACATGCATTCTGTTGTAACATGCATTCCTATTTTCTGCACATGCTTATTGCTTGTTGAGGTTCTACAGTCTACTATGGGTGCCAATATGTGAATATGCCAATTGTCTTTACTTCCAAGAGCTTTTTATCTGCTTTGGAGGTCTCACATGGGTCCAGTCAGGGACGAAGCTATGTGGAGGCCCAAAGTGGCCATGCCCCCCCCCCCCCCCCTCCCCCCCCCCAACATTTTTAAAATTACATAAAAGTCTATTATGAAGTTATTAAAAAATTTAAAATTGTGTAAATTTTAGGGGCCAAAATGATTTTTTTTTCTATGTGGAGGCCCAAAGTGACTATGGCCCCCCAATATTTTTAAAATTACATAAAAGTTTATTACGAAGTTATTAAAAAATTTAAAATAGTGTACATTTTAGGGGCCAAAAAATATATATTTTTTAAATAATATTACCTTGTGGATTACGAGATAGAAATTTAATTGACTCCAACGTATCGTAATCGTAATACTTGATTTGTAAATTATATTAGATCTTAATATTTAATTTTTTGACATAATTTTTTATATATAGATCTCTATATCATTATTATTTTCATAATAAAAACAATTATACTCTATTTTTTTTAAAAAAAATATATTAAAAACTCGAAAGCTAATGAACAAAAAATTGTTTATATATAATTTGTTTATTAATAATTTTTAAAAATTAATATATTTTGCTTAATGTATTTTTGGCCCGCCTAAAATTAAAATTCTGGCTTCGTCCCTGGGTCTAGTTATTGGGCAGGGCATTCGTCTTCTTGCAGCAAAATGATATTTTAGCCTCTTAACAAATTTACAGAAATTGAGGAATACTGGAGTATTGAATTTTCACCTAGAAGTAAATTCACACGTGCGTGCGCCCACACGCTGAATTTGTGGATTTGGTCTCCTAAACCATTTGGCTGATGTTAATTGTTGTAGCAATCATTTTTCATATGACTCCAGTTTGAACTATGTATCTATATTGCATTATTGTTTTTGGATTGTAGAAATGGATGATGTCACCTTTGTTTTTGGATTGAAGTAGCGGATGATGTTAACTTTATGTTTTGTGGCTGCTTACAAAGTTAAGTTCTGTTTGCAGGTTGGCCCTTCCACTTTTGAGGCAAAGTTGCAGCCTCATCTTTTGTGGACACTTGAACAGGTTGGGATATATCTCCGCGATGTCTCTCTGTCTCTCTCTTCCTAACGTCATTAGTTTCTTGGTTTTATGTTCTTTGCCTTGGAGAAAATCTGGTCTCACTCTATGATATATGTCTTTGGTTATATCAAATCTATGCTCGGAGAGTAAACATTATTTCACTTAAATAACAAACGTGAGTTTTCTTTGCATTCAGGTTAAACAGAATATTGACCTCCAGACACATCAGCATATAGATGCTAGGTCAAAAGCTAGGTAAGTTATTGATCTCTTTATTTCTTAGAAAAGCAGAATGTTTGTAAGGAGCTTGCATGTAACTAGTGTATGGTTTGGTTGTATTCAGGTTTGACGGTGTGGCTCCAGAGCCAAGAAAGGGAATGCGAGGTGGACATGTGCCGGGGAGTAAATGTATTCCGTTTGCTCAGGTAGAAATTTACAGTCAATTTCCTAATTTTGGTATGTGTTTATATTTGTGTGGTTATATATTTTATTTCATTTCTTTAATTTTTTGCCATTTCTTTTGGGTTGTGTGTGTATATATATGCGGTATCCTTTTGAATATCTCTAGGATACCTATAGGAGTATTAGCTGGACAGCTTTAAGTTGACTTATTGTAATTTTGGTGCATCGAACCAGTGTGTAAAGAAAGTCTATGAATGCATGAAGTATGTGATTAGAGGAAGCTTTTAACTTATGGCATGCATACAAGAGTAACTGGATGTTTTCATACAGTTATAATCTAGTTGAACTTCTCCTTCTACTCTATCCTAGTGGCAAACTTTATGTGCCATCGGTGTATCTGGCTACATTTATCATCCCTCCAAGAGGCTAATAGCCTGGCATTTGATTTGCTTGTGATATATGAGGTCCTTTTGATGGCTGTAAAGGTCTGAACTTGCTCGTATTATTTTTTCATATTTGTTCTTTCTACTTAAACGTATGTTAACTTTCTGCAGATGCTGGATAGTTCGCAGATGTTATTGCCTCCTAGCGAACTTAGAAAAAGATTTGAGCAAGAAGGTGGGAATTTATTCAGTACTATCAAAATGTATCTTCCTCGCTCATTTTGACTCATATGCAGTATTTTTCAGGTTCAAAAATTCACTGCTAGTCTCCTAGTTTGGTCGTTATGGTGTTTTTCAGTTCTCTTGAAAATTCTAATGATTTTCAGAAAGGTCAAAATAGCTCACGAGCTATAATTATTAAGCCTTATTATAATGGAACACCTTATCATTTATAACAATGGAACATCATATCACAATATCTTATATATATACATAAATGACATTCTAGACTTATAAATGATTTTAGCTTACACTGAAATATAATGGCATACATGTTCGGAAGTAAAATTGCATATCATGCAAGGAATTATTATCCACACATGTCATACATCTTTCATATAGGATATTCTTGTGTATAATGGTCATTTGTACGAAAAGAGTATTTAACCATTTCCTCTCGTTTGTTACCGTAAATGATGCCAAGTCATACAGTCTTTGCTACAAATAATAAGGGAACCAATCATTTCACTGCAATGACTCTGCCCTAAAAATTATGGCTTTACGTCATTAACAATTTTGTATCAGTTGTATCACTGGATGTTGAACAAGAGTATTAGACTAATATCTTGCATTATGTCGAATTTCTCACTCTGGCTTTTAAACTTGTTTCAGGTATCTCTCTTGATAATCCCCTAGTTACCTCTTGTGGTACCGGCGTGACTGCTTGCATACTTGCTTTGGTATGTTTAATAGTAACTGAATTATGAGAAAATGTTTGGTCATTTTGCATACTTGCTCTGCATAGCCCGCGTATTTTCATTTTCGCAATTTGGAGCATCTTTTTATCTCTTTGCAACTTCGAGCTAGTTTTTTTAATCCCTAAAATGCCCTTTTTCTGAATCCCTGAAGTTGAGGGTTGCCAATCAGGAAAATATAGTGTCCAGGGGGTCATTTTATAATGGCCTACAATTGCGGGGATCTTTAGCTGTATTTTTTCTTCTCTTCGTATAAAGGCTAATAATAAGCTGTAACTAAATGAAGTAACAATCATAGGTTTAAGCGGACTAACATATTCCATTTTATTTCAGGGCCTCCATCGGCTCGGGAAAACTGATGTTGCAGTCTACGACGGATCGTGGACTGAATGGGGTTCACACTCAGACACCCCAGTTACTGCCACTCAAGCTGCTACTGCATAGATTATTCAACACCAGCCTTGCTTGCATCATATTTATTCCATTTTGAAGAACATGAGGTGGACCTGTACGGAACCGACGGTTGTACGTGAGTTAACAAAGAGATTCATCTCCAATCTTTTCTTATCAACCTTTAAGGACTCTCGGGGCAATTTTCT
Organism: Tillandsia leiboldiana; assembly: GCA_029204045.2. Lineage (NCBI taxonomy): Eukaryota > Viridiplantae > Streptophyta > Magnoliopsida > Poales > Bromeliaceae > Tillandsia > Tillandsia leiboldiana. The sequence goes on from CM055065.1 coordinate 2,745,262, forward strand.
CTACTTTTGAGTACTAATATATGCCATTAATTGTAACTGCTGTTGCAAAATTAAGATCACTGGTATGAATATGTGGACCATAGCATTGGTATTTTCGCTGTTATCCGTTGACTTATAAAAATAACAAATTTCTGATAACAATCTGTTCCATCAGCACTTTGTTGGTTAGACAAGTGGAAAGATGAGTTTGCTTATAAGGCAGGATACGCTTGGTATCGACATCTGTCTTAAATCTCTCTTGAAATCAGAGGATGGCTGATGCATCAATCTTTGTTTTAGTTTCCATCACCTATGTTGTAATCCTGCCTCCGCAAAATTCTGGTACTTGTATGGGTTTGAGGTTCAGGCGTATGTTTCATGATGTTATGTGTTGGATTTTTTATGTTTTCAGTAAAAATTTCCAACTACTTTTAAAGTAGAGCATGTTATGGTCAACGAAAATTATGTAAGGATGAACTGGCTTTGCATGATTGAAGATTATTCTGAGCTATCTACTTTTTATAGTAGTTGGCCCTTTTATTTGTTTTTGTTTTAAGTTTACGGGTTCCCCAACTGTGTCTATTGAATGGAATCAACACACATGCAGTGTTTTATTCTTTGTTCAGTCGCACAATATACTGTTCTAGTTATGCTGTTCTTAGCTGGATTACTGTTTATTGTCAACGACTGTGCAACTCCAATAACTCTTTGTTCTTATTTTCGAAGTGAATTTGACACCTCTTTATGCTGTGTAATGCTCTTCATGATACCTAATCAACTAAACCCAACCTGCTATTTGGTGATCCGAATGGTGCAGGAAATTGCATCAGATTCTTTCAATTCATGAGGGAGTTAAGAAGATGTAAGAAGACAACAGCAAAAGCCAGTTAAGCAGAGTGTATTGAATTAGTGAAAATTATTGAAAAGCCAGCAAATCTCGTTCGTTCCTCACATGCTATGGCGCACCAAACACATTGGATTAGGGTCCACCAGATTAATAATAATAATAATAAGATTAGTAAAGTACTATAAGACGAGAGAGGTACAGTAAAAATGTAGATTGATTGATTCATTAACACACAAATTAATGGATCTTTGAAATAGTTTCTAAGATCATAATTCGGAAAATATAGTAATATACTCACAAAAGCAAACGACAATGTTCTCGTTACAACAACCCTTATATAAAAAGATAATGAATTAACATTAGCTCCTATGTTTAGGTACATGAGACACCAATAACAATGTAAACCGAGAGTGAGTGGAAACTACATTATTATATTTTCTCTCTTGACCAGGCCCCAGTATTAGTAGTTTTCTACTTTTCATTCCTCCATGTTTGTATTTTTTTTTTTGAAGGGAAATAATAAAATATATTTATAATAATAATATTGAGTGTAATAATACATCCATGTTTATGGAGAGAGACAGAGAGGGAGAATCTATTTGCAACGCCAATCTCGCTAACGACGGCGGCAGTTCATTGGCCGCTAATTGGGGCCCATTAAAATGTATGTCAATAGTACTTTTACTATATCGATATTGCAAATGGGTCCTTATAATGTTACTACAGGAATTTTTTTTTCCTTGTTGCATAATTGCATTCCAGTTAAAATATTGAATAATAATTTTTTTTTTTAAAAAAAACTTAAAAATAGAGATCAAGCTGCAATATCGGGATTGTCCAGGGTCTATCCATACATTTTCCCCTAACCATTTCATATATTAACCTATAAATAACATAGCCGTTGGAAACCCCTCCCACCGCCCTTTCTCATCCAAACTCCTCCTCTGTTTTCCAACTTCAAAAAAACAAAGCTTTTTCCTCTCGGTGAGCTTTTGATCCAAACACTCCCCCTCCTCCTCGGCGCAACCATGGCCGTCGAAGTCGATGATCCCGTTGGCGCTCCCAAAGAAGCGGTCGACGGTTCGACGGAGCTCATCAAGGTCAAAACTGTTGCCGCATCCGAGCACAAGGAACCAGAAGATGACAAAGAGCACACCACTCTCGGCTCCATAATGGAGAAAAGCTCCTCCTTTAAGGAGGAGAGCTACTTCCTCGCCGACCTCAAAGACCACGAGAAGAAGGCCTTAATGGACTTGAAGTCGATGCTCGAAGACGCCGTCGCCAACAACGACGGCGGCGATCTCTGCGCCGCCGCAGAGGATCACGAAGAGCACAAGGAGGGAGAGACGGAGCGAGAGATCTCTCTATGGGGAGTAACACTGGTGCCCGCGACAAAGTCCCCGGAGAGCACCAACGTCGTCCTCCTCAAATTCCTCCGCGCCCGCGAGTTCAAAGCGAGAGAGGCGTTCGACATGATCCGCAACACGCTCCGGTGGCGGAGGGAGTGGAAGGTCGATTCGATCCTCC